>PVKY010005197.1:0-17858 GCA_004027775.1 Bradypus variegatus
GTGGCCATATGAGATCTCTGCATTTCTTTTCTTTGCATTTTTTAAAAAAGAAACCCCATTCTTAGCTCATGGGCCATGAAAAAACATGTAAATATGGAACTAAAGTTGTGTGGATGCTGGGCAAGGGGATGGACTGTAGCCGACACCATGGGCTGCCTCCCCAGCAATCAGTCCCCTCTTCTTTCTAGGAGTGTGGTTTGGAGATCTGCCCCTTGGAGAGGATGCTTAAGAGACCAATGGTCATTTCATGATCTGTGCCAGTGATGGGGTTAAACATGAAAATGTGGCCAATAAGACATCAGAAGAGTTTGCTAAAGATCTTCTGGGAAAGTTCTTCCCATTCCTAAAAGAGAAACAAGAAACACCAAGTCCCTTCTTGTTTGATTAGACCAGGAGTTGGCAGACATCTTCCTGCAAAGGGCCAGATAGCAAATATGTCAGGCTTTGCAGGCCGTAGGACTTCAGTCGCAACTCTGTCGTTGCAGCGCGGTGGTGACCATAAATTATACGTAAACAAAGGGGTGTGACTGTGTTCCAGTAAAACTTTATTTATGGACACTGAAATTTGAATTTCATACAATTCTTACGTGTCACAAAGCATTATTATTCTTCTCATTTTTTCCCAACCATTGAAAAACGTAAAAATCATTTCTAGTGCATAGGCCAAACGAAAACAAGTGGCAGGCCAGTTTTGGCCCATGGGCCGTAGTTTGCCAATTCTTGGATTAGACCAAGAGAAGATCTCCCATTTGGAGGGTCTTCCCGATCCCTTTTTGTGCAAACTTCCACAGGATTCAGCCCCTGCTATCTATGTTTATATAATTTGACATCCCCCTTACTCCAGTCAAGTTACTGGAGCAACAATGAATGGGTCCCTGACCAAGACGGACCAAGCAGAATTTAACTCCTGGAAAGCTGAAACTGGGACTAGAATAGTCTAGATCTGGCAGAGACTCAGTTTATCACGATGTACCCAACAAGAAGCACAGCCTGTGCAATAGCTGGAACAGGTATTTGTTGAATGAATGATAGGCTGAATTCCTGAATGGAAGGAATGTAAAACTGACTTCTCTGGGGTGACCACCATCCACCTGCCACATGGACAAAAATAAACCCAGCAACAGAAATACGATAGTGGTCCCCTGGAGGTTTTAGTTTGCAAACCTGGTGTAGAAGCAATAAGTGTGGTTCCAAAACAGACAGCTTTTACTGTTTTTGGCATTTCTTGGTAAAAAAACAAAGATCTTCCCCTCTCCCCCACCCCCAATTTCATTTTTCAGCAGAGTGTGCTGTAGTCTGATTTTCATCATCATCCCCCCCCTTTAAAGCAGAGTCTTGATTAACCACAAACGAAAGAACAGGAGTGGCTCCACAGTTTGTGGGGCCCAGTGCAAAATGAAAACATGGGGCTGCATTTTCAAATATGAAAAATTTCATGTCAGCACCAGCAGATCCCTCCAGCAGGCGTGGAGCCCTCCGAAGCATGGGGTCCTGCGTGACTGCATGACCCGGACATCCATGAAGCTGGTGTTAAGGATGCAGAGAGACTGTCCTATGGCGATTGTTAGTTATCAGGTCTTTGCTGTGTCTTCCTCAGAAATCCGAGTGGCCCCCTGCCACCCGCGTTTTCCCCCCGCTTGCCGGCATTGACCTAGATGGCATCACACCGGGAACATTACAGTCTGTTTCTCCAAGTTGCTTTTAAACTTTATTTTTCATGTACAGTTTCTGATTATACAAAACATAAAAAATGGACTATTTTAAAGGCACATTAAGTAAAAAGAATCTAACTACCCTGAAATCACATTTGTCCCCAAATCAAGATTCAGATTTAACTTCTAGGCCTTTCCCAAGTCTTTCCCCATCACCACTGCCTCCCAATATACAAAACTGTACAATTTCTATATTGTAAGTGACCTTTATACTATTAGCGAGTTTAGTAATTCCCCACCCAGGCAGGTTTTAAACTATGATACAGCATCCATCTAGGATCTGGGGTTTAGTGTGTTTATGACGGGCCGGGGGTTCTGGATTTCTTCATGATCACTTAATACAGAGCATGCTAAGACCTAGGGAAGTGTACATAGGTGAGTGACCTGTGACATAGAGTGCAGGAATGGGGGAGGTCTGCGTTTTTCCTGTATTCAGGTATGTGTGTATATACATAATTCACACAGAGCATTCTCCAAATCCATTTGAAGAGACCCAGTGCCATTTTAATGCCAATAACCAAATGAGTAAGTCTGGTCTATCTCCATCACGTGGCCCTTCCACAAAAGAATTATAGTACTTTATAAAAATGTCCTAAAATGCGCAAACTACAGTTCCTTCAAATAGTTGTTACCAGAGTAAAATAATATGGTTGGTCCTCATATTTGCTTCTTGGGTGTCTTAGCTAACTTTTGTTGTTGTTCTTGAATATCTGATAATAAGCATCAAGTAAGGGCTGATTCTTCCTACAAGTGAGAAAGCTTAGATATTTCTTCCCAGACACTCTTGCTTTTTACTCCACTTCCCAAATGCACATGGCAACCAGCCAGGAAAATCCACTGGGTAATTTCAAACTGTCTGCAACAGAAAATATTCAGGTATTTATGTAAGGAATTCACGCATCGTTTGGAGGTTCGGCTTTCCGGACCTCTGGCTCTAAGGGACTTTTTGTTTGTCTTTGTTTCCATTGTGACTCCTGGAAAAGTATAGAAAAGCCACCTGGGTAGAAAACTTGGGGGCTCTTGAGCCCCAGCTTCCCCCATGAGGCTCGGGCAGAAGCCTGCCAACCCCAGGGAGCGACCCCTGCTGCCCGCCACAGGGCGAGTGACAGCGTTCTGTCCAAGCAGTGTGTTCGTCCTGCCTCTGCCCCCCGTCACTGGCTGCCTCTCCAGAGGAGGGGTCCCACCTCAGAGGCTGCACATCCCCCAGGGCAGGGGGCCTCTCTGGGCTGCTCACCCCCATATTTTCAGAGCCTCACGCCACACATGGAGCAGAGTATGCCGCGCCAAAAACAGAGTAAGCTTTCAGGACTATTTGTTGAAAATGAATGAATGAATGAATGGATGAATGAATGAGCAGGTGGATGAAGAATAAAGAAGAGAAAACTCACTTCTGCATTAAAAATGTGTCCTTGGTGGTCCTAAAACTGCTCAAGCCAGACGTCTCCCTCGTTCTGCTGGAAACGGGCTGGTGGTGAATCATCGATCTACTTAGCAGAAGGTCAAGCGCACCAGCATTCAAAGAGCACCAGGGCTGAGGGGGACAGAGCACACGTGCACACTCTCTCCTCCCCAGCAGCACGCGCAACACAAGTGGAAAAAGGCGGCGAGGTGCCAAGAGCTGCTTCCATAGGGCATTTTCCAGGGTCGCCCGCTTTGCCACACACCTAATAGGGCTTTTATGCCTAAAGACAAACTCTGCAAAACTGTATTTCTCAGTGTAGTCTTGGAATCGGCTGGGGTGCCCGTTCATGTTCCCAGGCTTCGCCCAGGCCCTGCTGAGTCGGATTCTTCCGAAGGGCACTTGTGCCCACTGAAGTTTCAGAACCACGGCTCAATGGGATTTTTTCGTGGCTTTGTTTGCTGTCAAGACCGTGGAACCCTCCTGGAAGTAAGTGTTCTTTGGGTGTAAAGCAGATGGGCACTGCCCAATAAATGCCACCTGCAAGAGCTGAATAGCGCTATATTTAACTGATCTAAATGCCTCCAGGAACATTTAAAAATAGGCACACGTAGAACAGGTTCCCTCCCACCCCACGGGCCTCTAATTTGAATCCTTGGTTGTGTTCTCTGCAGCCTGTAAATTATTAGCAGTTTGTAGTCTGTCTCCTCCACTAGGGCCATGACCCCCACGAGGAGAGAGACACGCAGCAAGCACTCAATAATTTATGTTGACAAATGAATGAGCGAATGGTGGATGGGTCCTCTGAGGCTCCAGAAAGAGGGGTTACTGGAAGCCGGCCAGCCTTAGCGTGCAGGGCAGTAAGAGGGCCGAGGTCTTCCGAGTTAGGGTGGGAAGGAGCTGCCCCACCCAGGGTGGCTGGCCACTGGGGCACACGGCAGGGACTGGAGTTGGGGTGGCCCAGACATTAGCAGCTGTGGAAGAGAGTGAAGAATCAAAAGCTGATGGAGGCAACAGTGCTGACCGGTGGTGGGGTCTGGACCCACTTCTCATCTCCATATAATGTGACCTGTGAGGTTCATGAGGCAGCTCTGCTCCCCTAGCCCCGGGACTGTGGTCCCCCAATTTCACGTCCCTAAGCATCACCCAAGGCGCTTGTTAGAAAGGCAGATTCCCAGGCCCTTCCCGAAGACTCTGATTCAGAGGCACCCAAGGGCCTGCATTTTAAAAGCTGCTCTGGGGGTCACATTTTGAGACTCTTTGTGTTGGGATAAGCTTAAATCTGACCCCCAGCTGGCAAGCAGGCAACTAGGTCAGCAAATTTGGGCGGCAGTTTTTCCATCCGTGTCTGGGGCATCACGTGAGGGCTGGGTCTGTGGTTTGGAAATGGCAGAACACAGGGGGCTTCACCCAGTTCTCAGAGGGAACTCAGCCTAACATCTGAGCAGGCTTTCACCCGTCACCCAGACCTCTCCTCACCCCACTTCCCACCACTGACAGAGCCCTCAGGAGAGGGAAGCTGGGGTGAGGAGGGGCGCAGCCCGGCCGAGACCTGGGGGGAGTGTGTCCCCAGTTGGCGTTCTTAGTTTCTTATCACATCCCCATGGCTAAGAAACCTCCTGCTGATCAGCTGATTTCTGTGGCTTTGTCTTGAAACTTTCAGCGGGAAGGGAGTTCGGAACCAGCCTCCAGAGTCTATTCTCTGATCTCAAGAATGCAAAAACTCTTCTCTTCTTTTTTTTTTCTTTTTGGCTTTTAAAGGAAACAATACATTTGCTAGAAAAAAACATCAAAAAATTATTATATACAAAATGGTTATTTGAATGTGGATTTTGGACTGTGGTGAAAGCACCTGGCTCGCGGGGTTTATTTGCGCTTCCTCAGTATTAGGTACATGAGGGCACTGATGAGGGTGAAGGCGAAGGCCACCCAAGCCAGGATGAAGGCGTAGCCGTAGCCGTAGCTGCCCTCCCAGGTGTACAGCTCCGGGTTGCTGCTGTGAAGGTCTTCGCGCCGGTCTGTGTAGATCGAGGCCCCGATCATGACACACAGGCCTGGGGAGAGAAAGCAAGGGCACAAATAACTCTCGGTCCACAGCATGCCACGGGCATGTGACCTGAGTCAAAGACAAACTTAATGTTTGCTCTTATCAGGTACTTACTTTCGTCTTTAAGAGAAAGTGCAATGATATTCTGTGGCAGAATGTTGCTCTTCTCCCCAGCCTTGAGAGCTGAATCCAATTTGCTTTGGGTGTCACTCACCCAGCCCCGAGGGACCTCACAATGGGTCAAACTGTTTCAGCAAAGGGTCAGATAGAAAATATTTTTGGCCCAGTGCGCCACGTGGACTCTGCCACCACGACTCGACTCCGCCATGGCAGCGTGAAAGCAGCCACTGCCAATATATAAATGAACGGCGTGGCCGTGTGCCAGTAAAATTCTATTTACGAAAACAGCTGGCATATCTGCCAACCCCTGATCTCAGCCAACCCTGTCTATCCTGTTCCTCTTTGCATGTTATGGTTTATGGAACTGTATGTGTCCCAGTTCCGGCCACAGAAAATTCTTCTTTGAAAAATTTTACTCCTTGCAAATGGAGAGAAGTGAGGGATGAGAAAGCACATTTTTTTTTTAGGATGGAATGTTTAGAGCTGCAGCAGCCTTTTTGAGGGCATGCGTTACCAACACCTTGAAGATGTTAGAATAGAAGGCTGGAAGGAACAGGGGTTCTCGATGATGCTGCTGGCTGCCAAAGCAAGTCTGGTGCCTTCCACCTTCAGAATGCTTGTTATGTTAAAAAGAAAAATCTTTATGCTGAAGTCATTGTTAATTGGATTTTCTGTTACTTGCAGTAAAAGAAATGTCCTAATTAAAACACTTGCAGTTCTGAAATCCACAGACATTTTTATGAGATTGGATGAGGTTAGGTGCCCTGATTCTCCCTAGGCGGCCAACCCCATCCCACCCAGACAGTTTTAAGGGGACTGGCCAGGGGCTGGGTGCATAGGACCCTCTCTGCCACACGTGTATTCTTAGACATCTGAATCTAGGGCACAGTGATACCGTTAGAGCTCCTGGATTCCAACAGCATCTCCCTGGAGCAGCGACTGCGGGAATCTTCTTTCCAAGACCTGGTCCTTCAGCTTTCCATTAATGCGTGTGAGCTACCCCAGAACCCATCTCTTACGTCATTAGAGTATCTGCTGTTTGTGCCTGAAAATCCCTGAAGGGTATGGCACCTAAACACTCTGCAAGTATGGGGCAGCAGGAGAAAATGGTGAAAAGAGTTGGGGAGAAGGAGATGTTGGAGAAGGGAAAGGAGATGACCCTTTTATCCAAATAAGGGGAACTGTCCTATATAGGCCAGGTAGTGGGTTCTGACTATATTGCCTTACAGATGAATGGATAAATGGAGACAGTGACAGAAAATAAATTTCCGTTGGTGGCTGCCAACTCCCCTCCCTGCACATTAAAGTAAAAGGACCCACATGCCTTTAGGGAGTAAGTAGTGGGGTGTCCACGCCTCCAACATGTTGATACCCAGAAAGTAAAGGAAGGGTGGAGAGCACACACCTCCCCGCTACCTCACTGAATTCTCTGCAAGAACAAATTAAAAACCACCCAGCAGTTAGTGCTGCTCTCTATATGGGGTGCCCTGGCCTTGAAATGGAGCTGGAGGTGACCAGCTGTTCCAGTTTGCCCAGTACTGAGGGGGCTCCTGAGATATGGGCCTTTCAGTTTTAAAACTGGGACAGTCCTGGGCAAACCAGGATGAGCTGGTCACACCCTCGAGCACTGCTGACATGCCCAGAGCATGGCAGGTTGGGACACAACTCCAGGGGAGGCTGGGGGGTGGCTGGGTGGGGTGAGAAAGCTGGGACAAGGTGGTGGTTAGAGTAAGGCGTAGCCCAGCTACAAGCGCCCAACAAGCTACCCATTACCCAAATGAAAGCCATGGAAGAGGCTTCTAAGATTTTGTCATCAGAAAGTTTTAAACCCTTACTGAAAGACCAAAAAAGAAAAAGAAAAAGAAAAAAGATCATATTGTATCGTAAGTCTTCTTCATCCAGTTTCAACCTTTCTAAAATTCATAAGCAGAAAAAAGTGGCCAAAGACATCTTTTTTCTTTAAATTCCTCTAGGACTGGCACTGTGTTTTATCTCCAGCACACTGCAGACACCTGAACCAAAGTGGGACTTCAGGCCCTTCCCAGCCCCAAACCTGCCGGTGGCTTCCCACTGGCTTTGGACAAAGACCCCGGATCCTTCCCTGGCTGCTGCAAGACCAGACGGGGTCTGGCCCCACCAGCCTCTCCCACCCCAGCTCCGGCCACGCTCCCCCACCTCTAACCTCCAGCCACCCTCTGCCTGGAGCCCCCTTCCCACCCCTCGTTGCGAAGACAGTGCCTACCCGCCCTACCGATCCCAGCCAGGCACCGAGTCTTCGGGGACACCATCCCTGAGCCGCTAACGAAATCCAAACTCGTTCCCAGGTCCTAGCGGCCAGCACCTCCTTCCCCAGGGCTCACCTGCCGTCCCCTAACGGAGTGCCCGTCCGGGAGCTCCCCATTTACTTACACGACAGCAGCTGGATGATGGAGGTCAGCACAAACCGCTCCCCTTGCTCGAGGCAGAACAGCTGGAGTATGAAGATGAGGAAGGCGATGCAGCAGAGGGCGGTGGCGAGGATCATGAAGGCCTGCACGGCCTGCAGCGTGGAGTAGCCTGCAGGGAAGGGCGAGGGCCTGTGGACGAGGGCGCGGGCCTCCCGGGCCCCCGGGGTCTACAGTCCGCCTGGGGATGACTGGCGGCCAAAGCCCAAGGGACTGACCCAGGGCAGCCGAGGAGCCTTCCAGACCCTCCCTCCCTCTAGGCAGCATCGTGCACTTGACTGGAGCGTCCTCGGCTTCCTGATCTGGGAAGTGGAGCCAGTGCCACCATCTGCACTCTTCCTGAGGCTGCGCAAGGCCGCGAGGTCACGCATGGATCAGAAAGTGCTCTGCAGACCATGCAGTGATAGATCTAACAGGCTTATCCCCGGGAGTTCTGCTTAGGAAAAGAACAGGTGTGTTACTTTTGTTCGGATCAGCCATAACACACCTCAACAGATCAGATCTTGACACCGGGGCTGGCTGGGGTGTGAGGGTTCGCAGCTCAGTACAGACAAGTTTGGAGCAAGGAGGAGGTCTCGGAGAGTGGGTGCTGCGTGGGGAGCAGGACGCAGCCAAAGCTGCATGGAGAAGGTGCAGCCAGGTGGGCAGCTGTGGGCTGTGGAGCCACCTGCCCCCACGCCGCAGTTTCCAAACCTGCAAAATGGGGAGACTAATAGATCCCCCCCTCACTGGGTTGGGAAAGTGACCCGAGCTCATCTAGGGAAAGTCTTTAAGGGGTCCAGAGAGAGTGAGTCCTGTTGGTTGGTTGTCAAAGGTGGGGGCAGGTGTGGTGCCCCAAGTTGCAGAGGAAGCCTACGGACAAAGCTTTGTACTTTTTTTCTTTCTTAGGTTTTTGCCATTTTGCCTGAAACCAGAGGGATGTGTAATTTGGAAGTAGGTAAGGAAATGCTGAGAGCATTCTGACAGCACATGCCCATCATCTGGGGCCACCAACCCTCCCCCCCTGCCCCACGCCATTCCTGACCGTGAGTGAAAGAAGCCAGAGCTCTCCACACACAAACACACACACCTCGTGAGCCACTTCACTTCACTTGAAGTCCAAGAACAGGCAAAAGTAAGCTGGGGGGACAGAGGTCAGAAAGTGGTTTCCCTGGGGAGAGGGGGCGGTGGGAATGTTCCGTCTTGTTTCCAATACACATGGGTAAAAGCAATCATCAAAGCTCACTGAGCTTAAGAAGTGCATGTTTTCTTGTATGGAGATTATAGCTCCAGGAAAAAAAGAAAAAATCCTGCCAGTCTGCATCCAGGCAAAATAAAATCAGAATCTCTGGAGTGGGAATGAACACCAGTGGTTTTAAAGCTTCCAGCATGCAGTCCGGGATGGGACCTGCTGGCTTACAGCAGTGCTTCCCAGGTCAGCTGGGGCTGGTTAAGAATACAGATTCCTGGGCCTCTCCCCCCAAGAGGTTCTGATGCACTCGCTCTGGGGTGAGCACCAGGAAGCAGCTGTTTTAGCAAGGACCCCCGGGGGGCTTGGATGATGGGACAGATACGGGAAACGCGGTCTTAGGGAGGAAAGCTGGATCCTTTTTTTTAGAACAGAATTTCTGGCAGTTGAGGAGTGTGTGGGATGTGACACAAGCGATTAGTTTAGGTGGCAACCAGTCAGAGCACCAAACAACAACAAGTCACTTCACAACAGGCATGTTCACTTGTACTTCCTTAAATGCTTTTAGTGACCTCAGGGAGGCGCTCTCCGCTCAGCGCTTCAGCACTTCTATCCCTGCTGACATCCGTGTTGGGATTGCTGGGTTTTAGCAAGGTGGGAACCGGCAGTAAGCTTCTGAGAGGCAGGCGTGTCTGGCTAGAATTTACTCACATCATTTGATTTTCAGGGTAGTATTTCTTTTTCAAGTTTTCCTTCTTTTATGGCAAGTCATACCAGCTCACTGATTATGGTAGGGAGATGAAGTTCCCTTTGAAATAAATTTACATAGAGGAAATGTGAACTGGTTTAAAGTAGGGGTTGGCAGATTTTGTCTGAAAAGGGCCAAAAAGTAAATATTTTAGGCTGATGCCCTCTACAGTGTGGATGAATCTCAAAACATGATGCCAAGTGAAAGAAGCCAGATGCAAAAGGCCACACACTGTGTGATTCCACTTAAATGAACTCTCTAGAATAGGCAAATGTATAGAACCCAAAAGCCAATTTGTGGTTTCCAGGGATGGGGGGGTGGTCTGGGAAAGGAAAGGGGAGTGGCCACTAATGGGTTTGAGGTTCCTGGGAGTTAGGGGTGATAAAAATGTTTTGGAACTAGATAGAGGTGGTGGTTGTACAACACTGTAGGAATGTACAAAATACCATGGAATTACATGATTTTAAATGCATAATTTTATGATATATGAATTTTACCTTGATAAAAATAAATAAAAAATTAAAACAAAATTTTAGGCTTTGTGGGCCTACAGTCTGTTGTTTTGTTTTGCTTTTATAATCCTTTTAAAATGTAAGAACCTCTCTTTGCTCATGAGCCATACAAATGCAGGCCTCGGCTGAATGTGGCCCGTTAGTTTGCCAAGCCTATTTTAAAAAGAAAAATCACAAGTCAATAAATAGTGGCACGTGTGGGGTGTGGAACCCAAGTGAGAGAAGCCTGAAGAAACTGCCAGGGAGCAAAGCAAGCTCTCCCAGCTAACCCGGCAGGTGGGGTTTGCAGAGCATGGAAAAGACTGGCAGTTCCCAAGGTCAAGGATAGGTTACCCTGGCAGTTCCCAAGGTCAAGGACAGGTTACTCTGGCAGTTCCCAAGGTCAAGGACAGGTTACCCTGGCAGGTACACAGAGCCAGGAGGGGAGGTGGGAGCCACTGCAGGCTTGGGGGCTGGTCCCATCCAGACCAGAATCCTGGCTCCAATATTTGCTCCTGGCTAGGTGACTTTGGGTGCCTGTTTCCCCATCTTAAAACGGGGCTAACAGTCCCTGCGGGACAGGGCTCCAAGATCACATGTATAAAGGGTTTACTTAGCCCAGTGTCAGCTGCAAGCCTGCAGTCAATGGTGTCCTCTATTGGTATTTTGGATGCTTTATTATTAATATTGTTCTGAGTGCAGGGTGAGACTTCAGGACCTGATGAGAAGGGTCTCTTACTCCCCAAATAGGTTGTCAGATTTGGCAGGGAAAAAAACCCCCACAAATATTCAAATTTAACTGTGCATCCTGTATTTTATCAGGCCCCCTTCCACAGGGTCTATGACACCTGCAACTCCTTTCATGGAAAACAGAACCCCCACCTCACCATGCTGGAGAGCAGTTAGCATGCTTTTGAGGAGGATTTTCTGTGTTTACCAAGCCCTGTCACCCACTTCAGCTCTGTGAGTGAAGTCATCATTGCCTCCATTTTACAGCTCAGGGAATTGAGATTCTGTAAGCTTAAATGGCCCATCAGAGGTCACAGGGCTCAGAAAGGGAGAAGAGCCCAGCCTGGTGGCTCCAGCCTCAGTAAGGGCCAAGATGGGGGTGGGAAACGACCAGAGTGTCTATCTCTGCGTCTCTTTCCAGGCAAGGCTTGGATCAAAGAGGAGGCGAGAGAAAATTCTAGAAGAGGCTGAATCTGTAGAAAGGGTGAGGAACGGACGCTCTGCTTTGCCAAGAATGAGAGAAGGGCAGGGCCCACCATGGCTGGAGAAGATACCTACCCTGCCTCTGGCTCCCCCACAGCCCCCCTGTCTCTGGCTTGCCCCCTGCTCCAGTCTGCACCGTGCCGAGTCAGGCAGCCCACCTGGTAGGCTGGGGGCGAAGACGGGAAGCTTCTCGATCCCAGCTTCACTCGGTCACACTCACCTTGATAGGTGGCATTACTGATTTCGGTACAATTCATGCTGTTGGAGCATACTCTCCAGATGTCCCCAAAAGACTCTTCTCCTACCCACCAGGCCTAGAACACAAAATGGAACAGAGGGGAAGGCTGCTCGTTATGGGAACGTGGACTGCCAACTAGGGGTGAGGCATGGGTGGTCAACATTCAGGCCCAGGGCTCCTCAAACCACAGAGGAACCTGGGCTCGCTGGGGACCTTGTTAAAATGCAGAGTCTGATTCGGGAGGTCTGGGGCCGGCCTGACACTCTGCATTCTAACAAGCTCCAAGCCAGTCTGCTGAAGAGTAAGAGATGGCCCTGCCCTCGCAGAGCCTCGGAAAACAGAGGAGGCTCAACTGGTGGCGGTAAGAGTCGATGGTGGTAAATTCCCCAAGAACCATAACAGGCAGCGGTAATGGGGTGTCAGAAGGATGAAGACTGCCATGGAGAGAATGCCCAAACAGGACGCCCCGACTTTCAGTCCAAATGCCCCAGTTTCCCTCTGGACTCGGGCTGCTCCCCACTCCCAAAGGTTGGAATCCATGTCCAAGTGACCACTGAGGCTCTGGGCTGTGCCCCTGCAGCCCAGGGCACCCCCCACCCACCCATTCAGTCACCAGGTGTTCACTGAGCTCCCAGGTCTCCCAGTCACAAGGCCCAGGACACGCCCTGTGACTCAGCGATGGGCAGAAGTGTTCACCCACATCCTCTTGGCAAGTGCCCTGATGATGTGGGTGCCCAAGGGTGCTTGGCAGGACCACCTGGTGCCGTGGCTTTTCTGCCACCTAAAGGCTGCCTGTCGCTTTCAACAAGTCTGGCATCTTTTCAGGACCCCAAAGGACTAGCTGCAACCATTAGGTAAAGGGGACTCTAAAAGAACCCGCAAAACCATTTAGTTCATCGAGTGTGGACCCCTTTGGGTGGGAGGGTCCAAACACTCTGACCTAAAGCCTCATCAAGACCCCCACAGAGCCCACAACCCACAGCTCTACAGGAACCTCCCGGAACCTGAACTGAGGGCTGCACTCGTCTCCCGCCGCGGGACCTGGCAACCTCTGGAATGTCCAAATCCCGTCCTTCAAATCCCATGCAACCCCCAGAGAGCATCCTAACTTCCCCAGGCTATGAGATGGTGCAACGAGAGGACCGCCCCGTACACCTGGGGCGAGGATTGAACAAGACGATGCACATTAAAGGGCTCAGCATGGCCTCGGCCACAGTAAGTGCCACGCGCAAGGTGGGTCATCGTTTATGTTATTACTGTCACGATTTTAATCAGTGGGCATCCCCTGAGGAGCCAGACTTGGGGGGCATTTGGATAGCACACATTTTCTGCCCCAAATGTCTCAGCCTTTTGAACTGATCAGGATGGAAGTCAGGACTTTGGATCGGGGTTGGACCACAGCAGATCCCTACTGCTGCCAGGAGGGACGTGAATCCAGGCCAATGTGTTATTTAGCAAATACATTCCTGCTGTATAGCCCGGAGCTGAATACTAAAGGAAAGAGTTAAATTTTTCATGGGGAGGGTACAGGGAGAGGATCTGGAAAGTTCCAAGCTTGAACTCTGCTGGGAAGGGTGTGGCCAGATGGGCTAGCAACAGGGGATCCCAGCCAGTAAGAAGATACTGGGGGCAGGAGTCAGAGGTCCTCACTCGGGGGTGAATTTGCCCCCCAGGGGACACTTGGCAAAGTCTGGAGACATCAACTGGGGGTGTTATGGGCATTGAGGGGGGTGGAGGCCCAGGATGCTGCGAAACATCCTACAGTACACAGGACAGCCCCACCAGTAAGAATGGTCTGGCCCAGATGTCAACAGTGCCAAGGCTGAGAGCTCCCCTAGGGGGGAATGAATTCAAGCAACACCCTCACAGGGCTTCCACTGGCCACCGCACTACACCAGGATCTGCTGGGGACGCGGATGAGAAAAGAGAGGCCCCTGCCCTCCAGGACTTGCCCATCCGAACCTAAACCTGGGACGCTCCAGAACCCCCACACTTAGGCCTGGCTGGGGAGATGGGTGTGCCTTGGGATGGAAGCTAACCCTGCATCGGGATCAGCTTGACCAAGTTTTCAGTCTAACAAACATCTATGACTCAAGTAGTCAGGAGTTCTGAGATGGTCAAAAGGCCAAGGAACTTACATTGTCGATGGTGGCGATGAAAAGCAATGCCGCGGAGCTAATGTGGAAGACAATGATGAATGCAAGAAGCACCAACATTTTCACAGAGCAGGGGAGGGTGGGGGGTCACTCGTAGAGCCCAGAGAGAGATGTTCTAAAGAGGGTGAGAGAGAGAGAAATTAAAATTTGTCCATGACAAAACAGATCAGGAAAAGCAACTTCTAATGGAGGTTCAGGAAATGGAAAACAGCTTTTCTCATCTTTCTCTGCTTGGAGAATTTGCTGGAGAAAGTCTGGCATGCAGAAGCTCTTTGTTGTTGGATTGACTCCAAATATTACTTGGGAAGGAGGAGGGGTGAGGACCAATTAAAATCCCTAATTCAGAAAAGTATCTTGCTGGGTCAAGAAGGAGCAGCTCTGACAGGCTAAACTGTGTTCTGATCCCCGCACCATAGTGTGTGTTGTGGGACATTTCACAGCCCCAGAGGAGGCTCACTGCCTCAGGATTCGTTAACAGAGTCCCAGTTCTGTAACGGAGCAAAAGTGATCACGATGCAAAAGTATTTCCCAATGATCTGACCATTTATAAAATTAATCTCCACTCAAACACCCCTCCTCTCCTTCTGAATATCTTTCCCTGTTTGAATAACATCCCCAAGCACAAAATGCAAATGGTGGATGGTTGCTGCTTCTTCATCTCCCCGTATCTGGGCAGGAAGACCACATTTCCCAGCAACCCTTGCAGTGAGGTTGGGGCCTTGTGACCAATTCCGGCCAATGGGCTGGAAGCAGCAGTACCAGGTCTCTCCAGGGTGAGGCAGGTGTGAGTTCTCTCCAGGGCAGGTGTGAGTTCTCCCTGCTGCCTTCCCCTGATGAAATGGCCATGAATGGTGCAGCCAGAATTCACTGAAGCCTAACACCATAGACAGATAACTGTGATTAAGTGATAAACCTTTGGGATGTGAAACCACTCAGATCTCAGGGTTAATTTTTTACCATAGCAGGACAGTCTGACCAATGTACAATAAGAAGCAACTGCAAAGGGAAACTGGAAATCTTACAAAAGACTGAGGGTTGTAACAATTCAATGAAAGCGATTTGGAGAACTGCTCAGAAGACACCGAAAGTGTTAACTTTCGAAGACTTGTTCTAGTTGGACTAGTTAGCAATAAAAGTAAAAAATGAACATGGATAATAGCAAAAAACAGGGTTCAAAAGAAAGATTCGACTATCAAAGGATTAAAAGTGACCCTTGGGAAAATGGATGAGCATTTTTGCAAGCATGGCTATCACCTTGGGTAAATGAAACTCAGACATGAAGTGAAGATGTCACATCAAATACTCTGGCTGGAAGAGGGAACACCATCAGCCTTTCAAAAATCAACATGATTCATGTAACAAGGATTTGCGACTGGTTAATATTACCAAAATTTTATAGAAAATAAAACTAATTTTTAGTTTCACTTTGTAAAACACAGTCCAAATTGGACTTTGTTTATGCTACTGAAGATGAAGTTTTAGCCTGTTTTAAGTGGACTCGCTTTACTTTATTTTCTAACAGTCTTTCTCCCTCTTCCTCCAAACACACACACACACACACACATCATACTTTCTTCTAAACCATTTAAGAGTAAGTTGCCTTTACCATTTCTCTTTACCTTGAAATACTGCAGTGTGAATTTCTGAAGAACAAGGTCCTTCTCTTACATTGATACAATCCTATTATCTCATCTATGCTCCGTATTCAAATTTCCCCAATTGTCCCAATAATATCCTTTATAGCTATTTTTTTTCCAGTCCAGGATCAAAATCAAGATGATGCGTTACATGTTATTGTCATATTTCTTCAGTTTCCTTTAATCTGGAATGGTTCCTGATCCCCTCCGTAACTTTCCTGACAGTGAGATTACAGACACACCTTGGAGATATCATGGATTCAGTCCCAGGTCACCACAATAAAGTGAGTCACGTGAATTTTTTGGTTTCCCAGTGCATATAAAAGTTAGGTTTACACTACACTATAGTCTACTAAGTGTGCAATGGCATCTTGTCTAAGAAAACAACGTACATACCTTAATTAAAATGTTAAACAGAGACACAAAGTGAGCACATGCTACTGGGAAAACAGCACCGATAGACTTACTCAAAGCCTGGTTGCCACAAACCTTCAATTTGTAAAAAAAGGAATATCTGCAAAGCACAATAAAGCAAAGCGCAATAGAACGAGTACACCTGAATTGAAGACTATTGACCATTTATTTTGTAGAATGGCCCACACTTTGTGTTTGATGTTTCTCTGTGATTGGACTCAGGTTAGGCATTTTCGGCAGGAGAACTATGTCAGTGGTGTTTTGTCCTTCTCAGGGAGTTAGTTTGTCCCGTTATGGGTGACGCCAACTTGGATCAGTTGGTTAAAGTCTGCCAGATTTCTCCGCTGTATATTTCTCCTTCGTAATTAAAAAAGTAAATTTTGGGAGGAGATATTTTCAGAACAAAAGATCCTATCTGTCATCAGACTTTCACCCCAATGGTTTGAGTATCCTTTGATATTTCTGGAGTGAACCCATTTCAAATAGCCTTTTTCCTGCTTCTAACCCTCCCTCCTCCTCCAGTGGGCATGCCCTACACAAACCCTCTACCCTTTCTCTGCCAGCTCTGCCCTCTGACCATGCCCACTCTCACCCCGTTTTTCTCTCCGTGCTCGGGATGGCCCGAGACTCGGCTCACCCGGGGCCACTCCTTGAGACCCGGGACTGGTTAACAAGCAGCCAGGCGCTCCGTGGCTGCACAGCTCCGTCCTGTGAGGTCCCAGCTGCAATTCTGGGCATCACCACTTGGAAGAACCCTACAAGCTGGCTTAGAGATTCCTCCCATTCTTTTCAAAAAGGACAAATTCCCCTTTGTCCAGGCCTGCGTCATTCTTAAGCTGCCATCGTATGCTGCCTCCAAACAGATGCAATTCTGACCCTCGCAAAAAAGGCTTGTGTGCCACGCTGAATGCCATGTTACTTTTATATTAGCTGGAAGGTCAAAATGCCAACCTCCTAGGCCCATGAAGTCCAGGGAGCTAATGGCTTCATATATTGTTCTGCTTAGATGACACATACGCATATGGACACATAACCGAAACTTTCTAGAAAAGAAAAAACAAGGCTTTAATCCATTCTTGCCCACAGCCTGCAATTCAAATATTACAGGGCATGATTTTGGATGGTGTGTTGATATGGCATCAAATAACACTGAATCACATAGTGAGAAGGTCCCCACTCCGATCCTGTTGAGTCCATCAAAAAAGTTTGCTGCTAGTCTGTCTCTGATACTTGCCAACTTTTTTTTTAAACAAAAAGAAAAAGCAGAGCTTTAGGCATGCCAGCCTGTGTAGCTAGTACTTAATAATCTTGTTTTGATTTTATTATTGTCAAGTTCTTTCTTTTTATAGGAAAAATACCATTTATAGTAGCAACATGAAGTGTCCTTTTAGAACAAATTTATTGAAGTTTTAAACATGAGTCTTTTCAGAAAACTATTATGTAAATAAACGGAAAGGTAGTCCTCTGTGTTAGCAAAAATCCCGAGGATGGTTCTCCAGTGCCTGATGTCTGGCAAGCACTGCTTCAACCCCTGAGAAGGATTATCAGGGGCTGGAAGTTTCTGGCATCAGGAAAAAGCTGCTGCAGAGGAAAGCTTTTACAAGAGGTCAAGTAAGGTCTTGAGTCTGGTGTAAGAAGAAGGTCTGTGGACAAACAAGGATGTCCAGAGAGACCGGCTGGAGCCCTCAGATGCCCAGAAAAAAAAGGGAGAGGGGGATAGAAAAATACGTGTCACCTACTTAATAATCTCCCATAATGAATAATCTCCCATAATGAATGATCTGGAATTCAGATCTCTAGCAAAAAAACAAAATGGGGCAGATCAACTATAGAGCCTTATGTGGACCTAGGACATGGCGGATGACCTAGGCTTTGGAGGAAAGTATACATAAGTAGAGGAGGAAAGTGACCCTTTACCTAAGCATGGACTCCTGGATCTCTCTATAAAATAAGTCCCCCCTCTGCGCCACCATCTCGGACGCCAGCCTCCCGGGACCCTTCCTAGAAGCTGGCACACCTCTCCTTTCAGTGCACCCCCCCAGGGATGCTTGATAGGGAGGGAACACTTATTC
>PVKY010005198.1:0-17804 GCA_004027775.1 Bradypus variegatus
TGCAGGGGGCTCAGCAGAGCGGGAGGGGGTGGACGAGGGGTTCAACAGCACTGAGCATGTTTCCTCAGCTGTAAAATGGAGCGGAGGGGCCAGGTTCTCCTATGGACGTGGAGTAGTTGGTGGTGACTTTTATCTCTACCCTTCCGTGTCAAGTGCTGTGACCAACACTGTGTGGCCCTGGCCCTGTGGTTTTCAAACTGGGCTCCCAGGAACCTCCCAGGGGGCTGTGACTGGGGCTGGGCGGGGAGGCCAGGAGAAGTTGAGAGGGGGCCTGGGATGTCACTCCCTGTTCAATGAGACCTGCAGGCTGGGCCTCTCCAGAAGAATCCCCAGCTCCAGGGGGGCTCACGAGGAGGTCACTGAGCTCCTCCTGGGAGGCCAGGGGTCCTGGGGTGGCCCCGGCTCGGGCAGGGGCAGGAGGGTCTGAGTGGCCTCCCAGCCTGAGGCTCCTCGGCTGGCTCGCGCAGACCCAGAATCCAAACGCTAGGACCGTCCCTCCCGCCTGCCCTGGCTGCAGTCTCGAGGCGGCCTGTGCCCAGACACGGCCACACGGCCAAGCACGGGCAGCGCCGGGCCCAGTTCACGCATCACCAGGCACTAGCTTGACCCCGGCTCATGACAGGCCTGGGCGCAGGGGCGCGGCCCAGGGCGGGTGGGCGGACGGCGGCTGCGCATCTCCCTGCAGAGGGGACAGCGCTGTTCTTCCCACTGCACGTGTGACTAAGCAGATGCTCCGAGAGGGTCAGGGATTTGCCCGAGGTCACAGGTCCCCAGAGCGCCAGGACTCAAACCCAGGTCTGACTGAAAAACCCCATGCCCCATCCTGGGCTCGAAACAGGAAGACGTCCTGAGTCTCGGAGTGGGGGGAGGGCCCGAGGGGGGCGAGAGCCGGGGGCTGTAGTGACACGACAGGCCACAGGCAGGACGGCTTCCAAGGGGAGCCTGAGCGGGGCCACCTGGTGAGGTGGGCAGAGAGGCTGGAGGCTTCACAGGTGAGGAAGCGAAGGACACGGGAGGGAGAGCAGGGGAGAAGCTTTATGAGGCCTGGTTCTCGGCTCCTTCCCTCAATTATCCAGGACCAAGAGGAGATGTGCTCCCCGGACACCTGGGACCCAGCTCAACTCTGAAATGCTGTGCCTGGGGCACTGGAGGGTGGTAAGGCAGGGAGAGGATGTGCGAGAGGACAGCTGGGGAGCACTACGGGCCAGGTGCCATGTGCCAACCCTCGCTGGGCAGCCGACTCCCAGGAGCTACTCTGGGGCCTCCCTGCACCCCCGGGTGCTGGCTGGGAGTGGCCCTCCCTGGGCAGCAGCTAGATGCTCTAAAGCAGCCATTTTAATATATGAAACGATGAAACAACAAAAAACGCCCCTTCTCGTTCAGGCAGGACCCTGGAAGCCTTCTTGGGAAAATCCTGGCAGGGCTGGCCATGGCCCTGCGTGTTAGAACAACAGAACCCTGTTAGCTGCTGCAGATTTGCCCTCTGCCCTGCGGCCCTCATTGGCTCCGAATCGCACCCAGCGGCCTCCCACCCCCTTTGGAGTAAAACCCAAAGTCCTCGCAATGTTCTAAACTGGCGCTGTACAAAAGAATTTTCTGTGATGATGGGAAAGGCCCACATCTGTGCTACCCAATATGGTAGCCACTCTTGTGTCTACTGAGCACCTGAAACGTGGCCAGGGCGGCTGAGGGACTGGAAATTAAAATTTTAAATCTCTGGCCAGTGTGGTGAGTGGCTACCGCATCAGGCGGGTCGCAGTGAGCCCCACGGGGCCCACTGGCTCCACACAGGAAGTGGCCTGTTTGTTCTCTGCTGACCCCAGAGCTTGGCTCACGCAGGTACCTGCGAGATGATGGATGAAGGGCTGCGGCCGCTGTCACTACCACTCCCAACAGCCCCACACCCTTGCCAGCTGCACCCATTTACCTTCTCTGCCCCTCAGTTCAGTGTCTTGGGTTGGGGGGCCGTCACACTGCCACATTTGGGGCGGGAGTTGGGGGGCGGGGGGCTGCCTTCACCATCATCCCACGCTCCTATCTCTGACTTGCCAGGACCGGGCGAGGGGCATGGAGGGAGCCAGCATCGTTGCCACGCGAACACCCCCAAACACTGCCTGCTTCTTTGCCTTCTCGGTCCGTAAGTGAGGACCTGGCTCTGAGAACTCAGTCCACCTCCCATCTGCCTTTCCACAAGCAGGAAGCTCAGGTCCAGGGAGGGCAGCCAAGGGGCCCAAGGTCACGGAGCAGTAAATGTGAGGAGAGGTCGCACTCTGGCACCGTGGACTGTGTTCCGGACCCCCCGTGGCTGCTGGCCCACCGTGGGGTGCCGAGTCAGTGGGTACATGAACTCTGACACCATGAGTCTGAGTCTCAGAACCCGGGGCTCCCCCTTGCACGGTCTCACTGGCCCCAGGCCTTCACCTGTTGGGTGAACCCTCCCTGTCCCCACCTCAGGCCGGCCTGCCTGTCCCACCCACCTGGGCTCCCCATTCCAGTTGGGGTCTGAGCTTTAGCAGTGGGGAGTGGGGTGAGGGGGGGGAGCGGGGTGAGGTGGGGGGGGCGGTGTCACTTGTCGAGGTCCTTAGTGGTGGGCAGCCAAGAGCACGGGCTGTGGCTCAGTCACCAACTGCATTCCCGGCTCTGTCCTCCCGGGGGAAGCCGCCAGGGAGTTGTTGCCAACACAGACAGCCGCATCGGTGAGGCGCTGGGTGTTATTTTTAGCGGGTGCTTGCGTAAGGAAGGCTCTGCCCCAAGGATTCTCTCAGCAGGTCCGGACGAGTTGTGGAGGGGTCCCAGTGAGAAAAGCAAGCCCAAGGAGGGCTAGAGATGGCGAGAGGAGGAGGGGGAGGGACAAAGTGGTGAGCAGCAGGCAGGCTGCCTCTGCCCCAGAGGATTCCGGGTCAATCACACCACTGACCAGAGTCTGGTGTGGGAGAGGACTGTCCCCGGGGGACGGTCCTCGTCTGCCCTGCTCCTGGCTTCTGACCCCTCCTCGCCCAGCCCTCAGCCCTGTGTGGCTCTCCAAGCCACAGGCCTGGGCCCTGAGGTCAGCCAGCCTGGGAACAGAGGTCAGTCCTCCGTGGCTTCCAGAGGGGCGTGCTCTGCCAGACTGCGGAGCTCAGGGCCTCTCGCCCCAGGATTCTGGGGTGGGGGAGGGAAGGCCTGGGCTCCGTCCTGGGGCTCGGGCCAAGCTGCAGGGTGCCTGGGGAACCGCTTCAGGGCTGTGGGGACAAGTCACTGGGAGTCTGGCCAGGCAGCAGCAAGCTCACCCTTCCCTGGAGGAAACGTGGGCCCATTCCAGGGCCAAAATGGGTATTTCTGTCACTGCCCATCATCTTGACCCTAAAAATAGCCTCTCTGGACTGAGGACTCTCCTGGGTGGAGGAGGCCACAGTGTCTCGCCACCCCCAAGCCACAAGGTCTGGGCCACTCTGTCACTGGGCAGGGGCTGCTGGGGCTCCCCGTCTCTGGGTTCCCCCTGGGGGCCCCATCCTGCCTGCAGGCCTGGGGCTCCCACTGGCCACGCCTGCAGCCCAGAGCCCGTGTTTCCCAGGCTCTCCCACCCTGTGGGAGGTGAGGGGTCCTGGGGTCGGAGGTGAGGGGTCCTGGGGTCGGGCAGCTGTGGTCTGTGTGACCTCGGGCAAGGTCACTGCCCCCTGGTTTCTTAGTTTTGAAATGTGGGATGACGAGGAATGCAGGATCCACTACAGAAGGCGCTTTGTGGGTCAAACGAGATAATTCCCTGTCAGGGGCTTTGCTCGGAGCCCGAAGCCCGGCCTTGGGGGAGCTCGACCAGCGCCAGGGGCCTCCCACCACCGCATCGCTGGGGGTTAGTTTCACAGGTTAACCTTCTTGGGCAGCTGGGCAGAATTTATCAAGAGTTTCAAAAAGGCACAATTACACTGTGAAGACGTAATTTCACGTGAGGCAAAGACCCGTGGGCAGGAATTCAATGAAGACCCAGGAGCTTCACTAAAAGTCCAATGAAAGGATCGGGAAGACGAGCTGACGGGCACTCTGCATTTGTTTCAGAAAACACGTCTGCTAGCTAGAAAATACATTTCTGGATAGTCAAGGAAATCTGGAAGTGAAATTTATATTCAGTGTCATGGAATCGTGTTTCATTACTGAGCCGTGATGAGCAGCAGCCTGTTCTTAATCCTAAGAGATAAATGCTGAAGTCGCTAGGGGTGGAGTCGCAAATGGTTCACCAGACAATAAACGCCTGAGCAGGTGCACTTACAGGGGGAGGGCGAAACAACTGTCGCCAAAGAGCAGCAACTGGCAGCTCTAGCCCTACTTGAAGGGTATGTGGGGTGGGTTGTATGAAGCTCTCGACATTCTACAGACTTGAAAATTGTCCTGTGGTGGTTTGGAGCTAATCCGTTCCTGTGGGTGCGAACCCTTCGTAAGTTGGACCTTTTGATGAGGTTACTTCAGTTCAGGTGTGGCCCAGGGTGGGTCTTAATCCTCTAAATGGAGTCCTTCATAAGCAGGATGATTAGCGAGTGAGAGAATGCCATGGGAAGCCAGAAGCTGAAGGCCAGTGGAACCGGAAGAGAAGGGAGAGGGCAGGAGGAGCCGCCACGTGCACTGCCACGTGACAGAGCAGCCCAGGACCGAGGACCGTCGGCAGCCAGCCCCAGACACCCATCTCTGGCAAGAGAGCACCACCTAGATGACACCTTGATTTGGACTTCTCCTGGCCCCCAAACCGTGAGCAAATGAATTCCCATTGTCGAAGTCAACCCATTGCAAGGGATTTGCTTGAGTAGCCAATGAAACTAAACATGTCCAAATATAAAGAGTTATGGGGGTACAGGGGGGATGAGGATGTCATGCTTTTGCAGGCTACTTGGTATTGGAAAACGAACATGAGGTTATACTAAGTGGAATAAATAAAAAGGATATACCAACTGTGCTGGTTGGGATATATTATGTCCCCCTGAAAAAGCCATATTCTTTACTGCGATCTTGTGGGGGCAGACACAAGATTAAATTATTTCCATGGAGATATGGACCCTGCCCATTCAGGGTGGGTCTTGATTTAATCACTGGAATCCTATAAAAGAGCTCACAAACAGAAGGGGCTCAGAGCAGCCGAGAGGGACATTTTGGAGAGAAGCTAAGAGCTGACGCTGATGCTTACATATGCTTGGAGATGCAGACAGAAGGATGTTTAGCTAAGAGATTAAGCCCTGAGTTTGCCCCGGGATATGCTAAATGGGTCCCAGGAGCTTAGAGAGAAACATCCGGGGAGAAAGAAACAAGAATGCACAGGAGCTGCAAGAGGAGCTAGAACACAACCCAGGATCAGTAGACGCCAGCCACGTGCCTTCCCAGCCAACAGAGGTGTTCTGGACGCCAACGGCCACCCTTCAGTGACGGTACCATTTGTTGATGCCTTAGGTTGGACTCTTTTATGGACTTAGGATTGTAACTTTGTAACCAAATAAACCCCCTTTATATAAGCCAACCCATTTCTGGTATTTTGCATAACGGCAGCATTAGCAAACCAGAACACCAACTAAGGACCAATGTCACAAAGTATCCTGCATAAGCAGCTCTGGGGAGGTCAAGGGAGGTGGGAGGTCACAGGGATGACAAGGACTTTATGGGGGGCAGCACCCCCCCGTCCCCCCCCCAGCTCCATCCTTGAAACCTCCCCTCCCCCACTTGCCACCCCATCCCCTGATGTTGGAGCCTCTCCCTTTCTGAGGAAATGCAGTCTCAGCTCTGGGCGTTGGCTGCCACGTTGGTATTTTAAACAATGGAGATGACCCTGCCCTGCAGATGCAGGCGGGCCCTGTCCCCTGCTCCCTGCTGGAGCAACGGCTTCAGAACTGGTTGCAGTGGGGCCTTCGACTCCAGCCAGGACACAAGCTCCCTCATCGGTCTGGACCTCACTTAGAGGTGACCGCCTCTTGCGGGGGCGCTACCCTGACCTCTGGTTGTAAATCACGAGCTTTGAACTCAGGAGGAGGAAGGATGCAGGTGGCCGTGTAAGGGGGCCGTCCCGATTCCCAGGGGCTTTTCGAGCACATGCGCTCTGTATGCCTCATTCAACTCTCAGAGGGAAGCTGCAGGGAGTGAGTGATTTGCCCAGAATCACAAGCAGCAAAGGGAGTGGGGCCTGGATTTGTACCTGAGTCTTCCCACAGGGGCCAGCAGTTCCTGTCTGATGTCCTCCCTGCTCTGCTGTTGACCAGCGGTGACCCGCTGACCGTGGCTGGCCCCGACGTTGTTCCGTGCCACGGTGACACACTGCAGAGACCCGTCCACAGATAGCAGGCTGCGGTTTGGTGAGGGCCAGTGACGAGCCCAGCTCAGCACCGAGTGGGCCTCTAACCCCACACCTAAGACTCTGCCCCCTGCACAGATGTCAGGGCAGGGGCTGCTGCTTCCATCATGTGGGGTCCCTGAGAACACAGCCCAGCCCATGCGACATGCTCACAAAAGGTGTAGGTCAAAAGGATGCAGAAGCCCACGGTCCCTGCACAGACATACGGCACCCAGCGGAGCTAAGGGCCTCCTCAGCGTTTCCATGTTTAACAAGGAACCTGTCTCGTGCCTGTCCCCACTGCCTCGAGGGGCTCGGCGTCTTACATGGACAGATGCTGGTTCCTAACCTGGAAAGCTTAACACCGGCGATGCTTCCGGTGAACAACCACTGAAGCTTCCTGGCTGGAGTCCAGGGTTGCCAGGGGCGGTCCTTGGGTGAGAAGCAGTGTTTGCACCCTCCACACTGCGTGGTCTCACCAGCAACTCCGACCACCCCCACCTTCACTCCCCTTCCAAGATGGAGCCTCCGAAGAGGCTCCTGGGAGGCTGAGACCTCCCCCTGCACGCCCCCCGCAAACCCTGCCCCAGCACCAACCACCTCTGCGCCCCAGAGCCTTCCCAGGCCGCCCCGCTCAGCCCATGCTTCCTGCCGTCCCTGCACCTTGCTTGGCTTGGAAGCCGGCACCTCAGCCCACGCGCAAGCTCCCTGGGAGCACATTCCACTTTGAGTCCTGCCTTGGCCTCTGTCACTCACAGAAACTCGGGCAAGCTAATGGTAGCTTTCTCCCTTGTAAAATGGGAACTTTCAGGCCACCGGAATGTTCCACAAGGTGATGTATCTCTGCAGAGCGCTGGCCGGGGAACCGAGGCACCGTGGCTAAGCTGAGTGCTGCCCCGTGTGGCCAGTGGAAGTTTTCCTGCCTGCCTGTTGATTCTACAGTGGGCATGTAAGAGGGACTCATGACTTGAACGTCCGCTATTTCCCCCAGGCTGCTGTCCTCGTCAGGGCACCTGGCCTGGAGCGAGACCCTCACTCCGACACCACAGAGTGAAGGGCAGCCGGGCACCCTCTTCCCCGTTACACCTGCCTTCCCAGCCTGCTGCCTCTGGGCTGAAGGCTGAGGTGATGGCCACTTCTGTCACCAGCTCTGCTCCTGCCGCTGGGAAAGGTTTGGGGAGGGACAGGGAGAGGCCATTCCAAGGGTCACAAGGTCGTTACTAACAATCTGCTCCGGGGGACCTCGGGGTGGAGGGGTTGTGGTTTATTCCCTCCCCGGCCAGTCGAGGGTCTCAGCCCTGGGCCTAAAGACCTCCATTTGGACAGAGCCCCACACGCTGCCCAGGCAACTCTCCCGGGTCCAGCCACAGCGACTGTCCCAGCTCAACAACCTTCAATGGCTCCCTCCTGCCTACAGAAAAAGGCCCAAACTTGCCTTGCTTATCTTTTTTGATTGAACTTCTGTCACCTCATCTCCTTTCCAAAGGCTAGAGCTGGTCCCCGCTCCTGCCCTGCGCTTCCTCAACCCTCCGCCTGACAAGCCCTCTCCCTTCCCAGGCTCCCCAGTCCTTCAGAGCCAGCTCCAATTTCACCTCCTCCAGGAAGCCTTCTCTGACCACACGAGGGCACCAGAAAGGGTCATGCTATGGGAGGGTCCCCACAGTCCTCCAGACACAAACGTCATGGCAATGGCGGTGGGTGGCTTCCTGTTGGTTGGGAGGGAGGGTTGCTCAGGAAAAATTCCCGGGTCAATTCACATCTGGAATCTTTCCTGAATTCCTCCTCTGTCCTCACTGCCCAGCCTCCCATTTGGCTTCTTCCTTCAGGCTCCCAGGATCAGCCGAGACCCTGCACTGCTCCCTCTTTCCCTCGGGACCAAATCCCAATATCTATTACCAGCCCTTTCCAGCCACGCCTGCCCCACCTCCTCCCACCCTTCTCACGCTCTAACCCCCGGGGAACATGGGCAGCCCTATTCTGGAAGCCCTAGCTGCATGCATGCGCTGCTCCCTCTGCCTGGGATGCCCCCTCCCCTGTGGCTTTTGCCTGGTGGGCTCCTCCTATTTGGTCAGATCTACCCCCCAGCGTCACCTCCTCTTGAAAGTCCTCCTGGACTGCACCCCTACCCGCTGGGCTGAGTGCCTCTCTCTGCTAACGCTGTAATTCTGGTTCCCGCATCTTTCTCCTCCAGGACCACAAGGGCTGAGGCTCAAGCCTCTGCCCCTCCTTGCCTGCCCTGCCTGGGCCTGGCCCAGGGAAACAGCCACAAAGGACACTAGTCATAACGCCTTGAGCAGGTTGTGTAACAGCGCTGTGCCTCGGTTCCCTCAGTTATAAGGCGAGGATAATAAGAGCAGTTTCCAGTGCCTAGAACAGTGTCTGGTAGGGAGAAGCACTGACAGGTTGGTGAAATGAATCAACATGTTAAGGCAGTGGGTTCCATCCCAAACTTTATAGTGTCTCGCACTCTGTTCCATGGGTCCCTCCCGCGGGGTCCCCTGCACAGCCACGCTTCCTTTGTGCCTGGTCTCACAGCCCCCCGCCTTCCCCTGCATGGCATCTACTTCAACGGCCAAGCGACAACTCTTGGTGTCATTAGTTGCTGGCAGGACTCGAGGCTCATGGGGTCAGACTCTTGTTCCCAGCTGTGTCTCTGGGCCCAGCGAGATGCTGGTACCTAGCAGGGACTCGGTAGACAGGGCCTCCTGCCATCCCCGGGGGCTCGGAGTAAAAGGCCACGCTGCCCTGCGGCATCTCCCTGGCTACTGATGATCCTGCCAACGTGACTTTCCGGGGCCTGCAAAACCAGCCCCCCCAGGCCCTCAGCCTCCCTCTCTCCCTGCTCAGAGTCCCTCCCGTTTGCTGTCTGGAGAAGTTGGGAGTTTGTGGTATCTTGGGCAGTGGATTAGAAATGATACTCTGGCAGGTTCCTTCTATCTTTGAAGTACCACAATTCTCAGCAGCTCTGCTTAAACGTGTGAGCATCCATGAGTAAATGAAAATGTGTTTGGGTTGCCCACGCGTACAGTCTTTGCGTGACTTGTGTTCCGTGGTTAAGGCAGTAGGTTGTGTTTGTGACTCCCATGCTCAGCTCGGGCGTTGCACCCAGGGCAGGTGCTGAGCAGATGTGTGGTGAATGAATGAGTGAGTGAGTGAGTGAGTGAGTGACCAGACAGATGCCCTTGATGAGGGGCCGGGCTCCCCCTTGGGTACCTTGTGCCCACTGTCCCTTTGCTGTGGAGAGGAAGCACAGCAGGCCTCCGAAGCAGGGACACCTGTGCCTCTCGAGCTGCAAGGGGGCTGGGCCAGCCCCTCCCACTGGCTTTCTGCCCAAGAGCACAGGTGAGATCGCAATGGCGTGTGGCTGGGGCAGTGGCTTTCTTGGGGACTCAAGTGTCCTTACTGGTATAGAGGACCTGATATGGCCATCTCAGGAGCCATAAATGGTCACCTCCAGCTCCCTCGGGCCATTCCTCAGATCCCATTTTAGGAATTAACCTGAGAAGGCTGTACCCTTGGGGAACCCAACACATTTTCATTTCCTTATGGGCACTAATCCCTTTGCACAGAACTGCGGAGAATCATGGCACCTGTGCATATGAGAAATGAATCAGCTTATCATTAAAGGTAAATTTCCAACTGCAGGCAACTGGAGAAGCAAGCAGGGTGCATCTACCACGCTGACTGCTTCGTAATAATGTAGGAAGCTTAAGGTTGTAACATTAAGTGAAAACAATTACATATACATATATAATATGATCATAAATGAGTTTAAAAAAAGACCCAATAACTTGTGCATAGAAAAAAAGTTGGAAGAAAAAAATGAGTATGTTAGCAGCAGCTGTCTTTGGGATAGGACTATGGTTCTTGAAAATGTCCAGTTTGTTGAGTTCTCTGCATGTTCCAAGGAATGGAACGGTGGCTGCAGCCAGCAGTGGTGTTCCTGAGGGAGTGTGGGTAACCGGACTCTGCATCTCCCTTCCCAGCTCTCACTGATGGGGCAGACAACACCTCCCCGTAAACTGACGTGTGTTTGTCAGTGCAGTGCCTGGCAGCCCCACAAACACCCCACAGATGCTAGTTGTTACTTCAGAGCAGGACAAACATCATAAACTCTAATAATATACATAAAAGGATCTGATGGAGGGGGAAACGGGAGTGACCACTAATGGGTGTGGGGCTTCTTTTTGGGGTGATGAAAACCTTCTGGAATTGGATAGCAGTTGGGCAACTTTGTGAACATACCAAAACCTCAGAATTCTACATTTTAAAATTAAAATGGTGAATGGGATGGTATGTGAATGACATCCCAGTAAGGGGAAAAAAAGGAAAAATAAAGATGATAAAAGGATTGTAATCAAGGCTTCCTCCAATGGAGACGTGAAGACCGAGGATATGCTGAAGCACATGCATGTAGTAGGTGCTCAATAAAGTGTGCTGCTCAGTTTTCTTGGTTGTTTTATCTCTGCTGGGGGCCACTGTGACCTCTGGAGTCTTCCCCAGGGAAGCGACCCGAGGATAAAGGGAGGGAGCAGAGATGCTCAGCTGTGGACAGAGCTTTGAGGGAAATGGGTCCCTGATGCATGGCAGGTGGGGATGGAAATAAGGAGATGACCTCAGGGGGTGCTGGGGTGGGAGAGCCACTTACCCAGGAAGCCTTCCTCATCGACGATGATGGTGTAATCCTCCGGCGTCTCGGTCAGACTGAAGAACTTGCACCTGGGCCGAGGACAATCGTGGGACAGCGAGTTAGTTCAGCTCCTCCTGGAGAGGACCCCCTGTGGCAGCCACCCAGCCCCTCGGTCCCCAGTAAGTGTGGTATAGCAGGAGATGACTGTTTCCCCAGAGCTCAGTGCCAGGGTGCTCGTGGCCTCCACTAAGTTCCTTCTCCCTGGCCCTGCCCTGCTCCCCCCAGGTTCTGACTCAGTAGGTCCCAGCTGAGGCCTGGAGAAGCTGGCTATCCCCTCTGCACTCCCCAGTCTGTGGGGACCACTGAGCCAGCTGCCCCTAAGATTCCCCAAGGCCTGAAAGTTTTTGCTCCACTTTTTCTCAGGGGAAGAGGAATCAAAAAAGGGCAGCTCTTGGTGGTTCTCATAGACGACCTGCCTTTTGGTGCCCCTCACATTCTGACCTCCAGGCCTTCGCCCGCTCTCCCTGCAAGGCCGTCCAGCCCTCGGGGGACTTCTCTTCCTCGGGACAGGGAGGAGAGTAGCTGTCTGTGACATTCTGGGGGCAAGAATTCCTTCCTGGCCACACGATGTCTTTGGAAATACTGTTTGGCCCAGGGCGGGTGTTGCTTACTTCCCCCCAAATCTAGGCCATCGAGTCCCCGAGGACAGGGACTGGGCACTGCCCTATCCCTCTGCATCTCATCCCCATGGGCCTGACCCCAGCACTGGGGTGCTTGGCTCTGTGTCCAGGCAGCCCTCGGGGGAGCTTCGAGGCTTTCGGTCCCTGGCGGCTGGGTGTCACCCATCCCTCGACGCCCTCCCCCTGCTCCCACCAGCCAGAACTGCCCCGAGCACCCAGGGACTGCCGCAGGGAGGTCCCCCAAGCCCGAGCCTGAGCAAGCAAAAGCAGCGGCATGGAGGAAACGGACCCATGGTCTTTATTGGGCATCACCACTCTCCAGCTTGAGGCCACCCGTGGGCTCCATGGCCAGTGCGTAAAACTCCCCCATCACAAGAGGTTCAACAAGCAACCCAGCCAAAGGCCCAAATACTGCTTTCACCAAGATTCAACTGGAAAAGGAGCCTGGAAGCAGACAGAGAGTTGCAGGGGCTGGGGGTGTCCGGAATGTCCACAGATCTCTCTCCCCATGGACCTTCCCCTCCTGCCAGCCACCCTGCAACTCTGCAGTCTCATCACAGAAAAATCCACAGCAGCCACTTCCATTTTATTAAAAATCTTCCCTAAGGATGTAGAGCAACTGGAAAATCTCAGACATTGCTGGTGGGAATGCAAAATGGTACAGCCACTTTGGAATATGGTCTGGCAGTTTATTGTCAAGTTAAACATACACTCGCCATCTGACCCGGCAATCCTATTCCTAGGAATTTACCCAGGAGAAAGGAAAACACAAGACCACAGGAAGACCTATGTACAAAAATGTTTACAGACTTTATTTGTAATCATCCCAAACTGCAAACCACTCCGATGTCCTGCCTTCAACTGGGTAATGGCTAAACGGTGACGCCTCTGCCCCCTGGAACGTCACTTGGCAATAAAAACAAAGGCACCTCAGAATTGCGCAATGACATGAATGGATCGTAAATGCATTTTGCTACGTGAAAGAAGCCGGCCTCAAAAGGCTGCTTATTGTCAGACTCCATCGATAGGACATTCTGGAAAAGTCAAAATTATAACAACAGAGAGAGAACAGATCTGTGTTGCTGGGGTCCAAGGTAGGGGCACTGGGGGACTTTTTGGGGGGTGGAATCATTCTAATTATTAATTTGTGGTGGTGGTGGTGGTTACACAACTATTTGCATTTGTCAAAACTCAAAGAACTGTGTGCTAAAAAAGCGTATTTCACTGTTTGTACATGATACCACAATAAAACTGACTTAAAAGGGAGAAGACTTGCATGTGGGTGGTATTGAAGTCGGCATTCTCTGCCCCGATTGCAGCCAGCCAACAGCACCCATGCTTCCACTTCCCTGCAGCTCTTTGGTTTTCAAATTACATCTCTGTCCCTGCCTGTCCTCTATCCAATTTGCAACCATTGCCGGGACAAATGAAATCTATAATTGCTTTGGGGATGACAGCAAATTATCACCTTCTTAAGTGGCCAGCTCTGCATTGCCCACGTGGTCTGGCCCAGCTCCTTGCTAGGGACCCGCATGCACTCAGACCCAGGCTCGGAGCCCCTCAAGTCGCCAGGCTCCCGTGAGCAGGGACTTGCTGGGCAGAGCAGCACCCACCCAGCTGTCCACCAGAACTCCGGGGAGGTGAACAGATGTGGCGCTCATGCCCCATGACCTCTTGGCTGGAAGGATGCTCCAGAAATAGATGCCACAGATTATTCTGGAGGGCAAAAACACCCGCAGAAGCAGACAGCAGGCTGGGGGTAAGCGCGGTATAAATATGTCATTGACGTGACCCCTCTCCTGGGGCCAGTGTCTCTGCGGCCTGGCCAGCTGCCAGACATCAATCTCAGAACACGCACCCTGGTGTGGGCATGCCGGGGGCAGGCCAGGCAGCCGCAGAGACCTGCCACCCTCCTTCCGTCACCCGACTTGGGAGTCGGACCCCAGACTCTCCCCACTCTCCCTGGGCCCCCTACATCCCATGTGGCTCTGAGCCCTGCCTTTCCTCCCGTGTCTCTCTGGGATCTGCTTCCCTCTCTCAGTCCCACTCCCGGCCCCAGCTTCTCTCGGATGGAAGAGTGTCCCAGCCTCCCCGCTGGCCTCGCTCCTGTGCTCTCAGTCAGCCTCCTTGGCCGTTACCGTGTTTCCCAGAGCCCAGCACTCCTCTCCCTCTTTGTTGACTGGAGGTTTCTTTTTATCCTTCAAGTCCCATTTATGCATCTCGTATGGGTGAAATCTCTCCTGAGCCACACAGCTGCCTCCTCTCCCTCACCTTCCCCCAGAGGTGGCCTCTCCTGACAGCCTACGGCCTCCCTCAGTGCACAGCCACGAGTCTTCCAGGCCCTTGTGGACAGCTGGGCTGCCGGTGTCACCCCTCCAGGGTGTGTGAAGAGTGCCCTTAGAGTTGGGCAGTGCACAACCTGTGCAACTGTGCAAGACAGTCCTGAGTGCTTTTGGTAATCTACTACAAATACTACTTTAAGGGTCTGCTACCCCGGAGACCATAAACTCTGAGATAAGGACTGTGGTTCTCTGTACATACACCTAGTGTCAACACTGGCTGGGCACAGAATCAACACTCAGTGACTGCCGAGTGAACGAGAGGGCTGATGACCATGCACTTGCCTCAAAAGCCAGAGAAGGTCCCATCAGGACAGACCCTGCCTGCTTTCTTACAGGAGACACTAAACATCTCCAGTCCCAACCCTACCCCCTCTAATGAGTCACAGCTGGGTCCACATCCCCAAGATTGGGCCCCCGTGTTGTGGCCCCCTGGTGCTCTGACTACAAGGGGCTGCAGGGAGGACCAGCACCCAGGAAGCACCTGGCCTGGTGCGGCTTGGAAACCCGGGAGGGGGGGACTCTGTGCCGTCTGTGTGCCCCTAGAGGACTCAGGAAGGGGAAGAAGCAAGGGGGACAAGCCCATAGCCTGGGCGGACGGAAGCAAGCCGTGGTCCTGCAGCCAAGAGACCCAGCTTCAGTCCCACCTGGCACCTGTGGGCCACCGGATCCCTCTCTCCCAGGGAAAGCACATTCCTCAGCACAGTTAGGGGTCAGGGCCGGGGGGACTCAGTCCCATCCAGCTCCAGCTTGGACCATGCACAGGCCTTGTGGAAGGACATGAGGATGAGAGGACCACAGTCAGCCCCACCATGGGGAGGCCCTCAAGGGGCCTGGCCAGTAAAACAAAGCATAGACAGATGACCCCAGATCCACCAAGTCTGTCCAAGAAACTCCTCTGAGAGCAGGGAAAACCCCAACCAACTCCGATCAGATCCTAAGAAACTGGTTTGGTGGAAGATCCACTTCTTGCGAGTGGCTGTGGACAGCTGGGCTGTGGGCGCATCACGACTCTGGGTGAAGGGGGTGCATTCATCTCAGTCTATGAGGACAGTGCCCTTGGAGTCGGGCAGTGCATGACCTGTGCAACTGGGCATGATGGTCCCGTGAGAACAGTTAGGTACCTGGGCACAAAACCCACAGCCCTGAGCAACGAAGGAAGGAGACTTTCCAGCAGCCCCAGGGAGAGCCCTGGCTCATTATGGCCCATGACACACCCCAAGAATCATGCTGGCACCCTGCCCAGGAGTGCTACTGACCCCGGGTTCCCGTGAACAGAGCACAGGTGCTGGATGAGAGGACAGGCTAGGCCAGGAACCCGGGTCTGTTCAGAGCCTCACAGCCGACACGGGATATCCCCTTCAGCCTGGAGGAAGATTCCATCCACCATCCTCAAATCTCGGAAGAGCTGTCATGGACCCTGGGAGGCAGGCTTGTTCGGTGTGGCAGAGAGCTTAAGGGCTTGGAGTCTGGCGGGCAGCTCTGCCACGTACACCTGCGTGACCTTAACCTGGCCATGCCTCAGTTTCTTCACCTGTAAGATGGGGATAGCAACAGTACCTACTTAGCAGGGTGGCTGAAGTGTGCGTTGCCGCCCAGTATGGCTGTGGGAAGTGCTTGGTGTGTCTATTCTTCTTGGAGAGTCGAGGCAGGGGAAGGGGAGCCCATGGGGAGGTGCCTGGTGTCCCCGTAAACAAGGAGCTCTGCAGGCAGCGGGTCCACGAGAGGCCAAATGGGCTGGCTGGGGAGGTGGGGAGGGTCTGTTCTCAGAGGCAGGGGGACTGCAGCTGTGATGCAGCCTGGATGGGGAGGCTGGATGGAATGCCCAGAAGGCTCCCCAGAGCTGGTTCTTGCACCCCAAACCACAAGCAACAAGCTTGGTTGTAAAGGCTCCATCCGTCATCCCAGCAGCCACCTCCCACCAGGACACCAGCATGGATGGTGACACCGCTCTGTGACTAAACAGACTGACTCAGCTTGAAACCCAGTGAGGCTGTGTCAACCCCAGCTGCCCCCAGCTCCCTGGCATGTCATAGATGCTAAGGCCATCTGAGCACAAGGGCCATCCCAATCAGGGGGGACGCCTGGTGGAAGCCAAATCGCCACTGCGTGGGATCACCCGCCAGCCTCTGCCTCGCCTTCTCCGTCACCCACCGGCCTTGCCAGGGCCCCGCGAGGCTCATGCTCCCCTCCTCCAGCTCTCTCCAACACCACAATGCTCCCCTGCCGTAGCCAGGGCTTGGTGAAGGTGGCCTGTGCGTGAGAGCCTATCAGAGGGCCTGGGGCTCCGGGAGGAGGGGGCTGCAGGGTCATAGTGCTGGACCCTGCTGAGGCCACCCGAAGTCACCTGCTGGCCAACTACAAAACAAGGTCACACCTTTGGGATTACAGCCAGGCCTGCCCTGCTTTGAAACGAGCCCAGAAATTTTCACCCAAACCACCGGGGCCCACCAGCAGGCCCCTGAAGAGGCTTTCTGCACTTCCCAAGCACCTATGAACACACCGTCTCATCGTTCATTTGTTAAAAGTCAGTCCTTGAGGACCTGTGAACAACTGTTAGCCCACTTTGAATTATGGCACGAGCTCACAAAGCCAGGGTTGTTCCTAGTGAAATGTTGCCCACACAGTCGGGGACAAGGGAAGTTTAGCCACACGTTTCCCTGGAGTGTGGTGTGGTGAGGAGGGAGAGGGGCCAGGGTCTGCCTCTCTTCGAGACCCCCTGCCCCTGCCGGCTTCCCCCAGCTGACTGGCTCTGTCCTGGAACAGACATGGGGCCGAGGGGCAGAAGCAGCCTCCGCGCTGAGCTGGCCCCGGGGCTTCTCTTCCTAAAGGGAAACCAGGCTGTACGGTGCATCAGGCTGGCTTTGTTCTCTGCCAGCTGTGACTTTTTCATCTGTTTCTCCCTATCACTTACAGTTCATTTCTATTGTTGTTAACAATTAGAAGCTGCTGGGGCAGGTTTTAGTTAAGTCTTGCATGGGTTCTGCCATTTGAAGGGCAGCCTGGACAGGAGGGTTTTTTTCCCTGTAGGACAGAAAAAAATCTGCCATCATCTCGGGCTACTAGAATCCGACCAGACAGTGTGGGTGACAGCGTTTTGCAAATTTGATGGTGAGACGCAGAGGCAGGACTGCAAAGGAGGCGGGCAGACCAGGAAACAGCCTGATTCAATGGCTACATCAGTCAGTCATTCAACAAACATTAAGTGACTTTATGCATCAGGCACTGCGGATACACTTTAAATGAAACAATTGGAATTTACGCGGGGTCTGGAGTAAAATATATAGTGTGTCAGATGGCCCTGAGTGCTGTAAAGAAAAAAGGAAAAAAAAAAAAAAGCAGAGAAGGGGGATGGGATGGGGAGGAGGGATGTGTGATTGCAAATCCAGTCCGACAGGGAAGACCTCGGCGACACTGTAGGTGGGGGAGGGCAGCCTGCTGTCCCCGTAAGGCCACTGCAGGCAGAGGGCAGAGACTGCGGACAGCCTGAGGGGGGACGTGGAAAGTCTAAGGGGGTCACGGTTGTAGTGTTGACAAAGAGGCCCTAGGGAGCCAGGGGTGGGCAAACAAAGGGTGACACCAGCAGGGGCAACGGGCCATGGGGAGGGAGAGACGTGGCAAGGCTTGGGGGCCGTTTTAAGGACTGGATGGATGGAAGGCAGTGGGGAGACCAGGTGGGAGGCTGTGCCTTTGTGTGTTTGTTTTTTTTAGACGATGCTGGTGAAAGGGGACAGTGGCTTGGACCCAGCTGGTCATGGTGGACGTGGGTCTGTTCGTGGCCAGGACATCATACTCAACAAACTGGGGGAGGCGAGGTTGGTTCAGAAATATGAGGCCAAGGCAGGGAACCGTCTTCCACGGGCAGTGCTCCTGCT
>PVKY010005199.1:0-17852 GCA_004027775.1 Bradypus variegatus
TTGAAAGTGTTGAGCAAATAAGTTAAAAACAAAACAAAACTTACGCGTCCTCCAAATTATCTCACCAGCCTTCAGTGGTGGCCTGGAGGAGACTTGAGCAACCTCAGTATCTCTGACAGCCTCCCTTAACCACCCCAAATAAACAGACCATTGAGGTGCAAGCAGGGGCTTGCTGTACCAATGCACAAGTCCCCCAAGCCCCTCCCTTCAATCAGATTGCTGTCCCCAAGCCCTTTCTATATAGAGATTTTGGGGGTCTCAATGACATCCTCTGATTCTCAGGAAGCCAGATGGCATCCTGGTCCCCGAAATCTGTTCACTTCCCAAGTGAGGAAGCTCCTTGCATACATGCCTATCCGAACTAGCATAGCCAACTGCTTTAACCTTTCCCCTTTTCATAAAGAAGACATTTCTTTGGTCCCGAGTCCAAATTCAATAAAAACTCTCAGGCTGTAATACCAGAAGGCTCAAGAGGGAGTGGAAAGACGCCAGTTTTAAAGGGAAATTCACGAATAAAACTGGATTGACTCTCAAAATAAGATTATGAAGGTGAGATAAATATGAGTATGAAGGTTGAGATACATTCCATCAAAGGCACTTGGGCGTGTTTCATGCAATGTTAGGGCGATATGGAAAGGTTTTATGGTTATAATTGTTCAACAACATCTCTTGAAACCCAATCACAAAAGATAATGCTTGATTCCAGCTTTTAACGACTAAAAGGAAAATAGGCCTGGAAGAAGCAGTGTAGCTGGCCTTTGGGTCTATTGTCCATTCTGACCCAAATTACACTTTGGTTAAATGAGTATCGAAGAAGTGAAACTACATATTTGTTTCAAAGTTTCAACAGATTCCTGGACAACAGACTAGGCCTTTTATGTTGAAATTTTATTTCAAATGAGCTAAAATTTGGGCCTACTAGTCCTAACTATCTCACTATATTTGGGGTGTTCTGACAAGTGTTTACTTTTGTAGACTTAAGTAGACATCCCCAGATTATAACATCTGACATAACTGCTGAACGGAGGACGGTGGGATGCAGAGCAGAGGGAACATTTTAGCAGCTATCAGCTGACGAGGGTTTGCAGGAAACTGGTAGGGAAAACAAGGATTTGTGTGCAAGTTTCCTTCTAACAAGGCTCCCAAATTTCATTGTGTTTATCTTGAAAAGGCAAGGACCTAGGATCTCGCTGTATTATTTCTTAGAACCACATCATGTGAATCTATACAATTATCTAAAAATAAAAAAAAATTAATTATAGAAAAGGCAAGGGGAGAAACTTTTAGGAAGCAGAATTTTTGGTTATCATTGCTTTTAAGGCTAAAGAAGGCAAAGACAGAACAATTTTTTTTCTTTCTTCTCCTGAGCTTTCTGGGTGAGAGTGAGCATGGGATTATGAGTTACCCTTTTTGGAATCTTTAAGGCTTTGAAATGGGTTCAGTTCATACTTTTCTCTCTCAATCCAGTCCTATGGAAGCTTAAGTAACTTCTAATTTAAAGTACTAAGTCCAAGCACTTTAGTTATCATCATCATTAGTCATAATAAAGGTTAGTAGCTTTACTTCAGAAAGATGACTAGGAAAAAATGCTCCTTTACAAATAGTTTTAAGGTAAAAAGGTAAGAATTTATCTGCTATATACATCAGTTTCTGGACAGAAGCATTCTTTCCTTGGAGAACATGAGGGCCAAAATGGGCAAGGATTCAGAGGGCTCATTTAGTAACTCAGGCTGCTTCCTTTACCCTAATTAGTGCCCACCTCTTGGTTACCTCCCCCCACCCCCAGCCAACTCCAAACAGCCAAACACACAAAACATCTTGTCTCTAGCCCAGCAGTTCTCAAACTCTTTGGTCTTTGGACCCCTTACACTCTTAAAAATGTCTGAGGACCCCATAGGGCTTTAGTTTGTGATGGTTACATCTACAGTTATAATAGATATTAGAAATTAAAATCGAGAAATTTTTAAAATACTTAATTCATTTAAAAACAGCATTCCTTTACATGTTAGCATAATCATATATCTTTATGAGAAATAAATTTTCCAAAATAAAAAAAATTAGCGACAAGTGGCATTGTTTTACATTTTTGAAAATGTCTCTAATATCTGATTGAATAGAAGATACCTGAATTCTATCTGCGTTCAGTCTGTTTTGATATCACATATCATGGAACCTCCGGAAAACTCCACGTACGTGGATGAGAGATTGATACATTGATACAGTATCATTATGAAAATGGTTTTGACCTTGTGGATCCCGACTGCACTTTAAGAACCAACGTGCAAGCCTGAGAGGCCCTTCTCACAGGCGATTTCAGTGGTGACACTGAGTCTCAGGCGATACTTTATCCCCTTCTCTTGCATTCCTACTGCACAGTGACCTGCTGTTGTTTGTCTGTCAGCCCTGCTAGACTGTGCGTCCCTTGAGGGAGAGACTAAACTTCATTCATCTTTATAACCTCAGGATCTAACCCAGTGTCTGGCCCATAGTGAGCACTGAATAAAAATCATTTTAAAATGTAAATACATGTTTTAATTACAAAAGCAATATGGCTATATTATGACTATATTATAGAAAATAGAAACAGTAAGAAAAACCATTCATAATCACCAAAGTCATTTTTTGGGTGTATTTTACAGCTTTTCTTAAAAAATGTATTTTCACACCCATAATCACATTGTATGTAATAAAGGAATGTCATAATTTCAAATACTTTTTTTCCCACTTAGCAATGGGTTCCATGTGCCCCCTAAATCCCCCATTTCTGTTGTTTGTAACTAGCATTTGTTCCATTGTGAGGATATAACACAATTTACTTAGTAAACATCCAACACCAGTACATTTAGGATGCTTCCAGTTTTTTGGTGTGATACAGTAAACCTGTAAAGAATACTTTCATACATATAGCTTTTGGCATTTAGTGTTACTTCCTTAGAACAGATTCCCAGAAGTAAGATTCCTGGGTTAAAAGATGTAGACATTTTTTTATGGCTTTTAATAAATACCGTAAAATTGCTTTTCAAAGGGGTTATACTAATTTACAATGCCACCAGCACATTTAAGAACATGTTCAGCACAGAATCGTCAACACAGGTGCTATTAAGAACGCTAATCGATAAAATATTGTACCCTAGTTGTCAAAATTTTGCATTTTTTGAGGCTCGTAAAATTAAAGTTTCTTGAAGAATGAGCATACAATACAAAACATTCTTTTGGGAAATCTTTATTTCTGGGAAACTTAAGAAATTTTCACTTGTGAAGACTAGAAAAAGAACACACTTCCACATGCAACTTTAATGACAAAATACGTGAATGAGAACTTTTCACTGATTCTGCTAGTTGTCATCCACAGTAGTAAAGGGAAAAATAAAATGTTCTCACTGCAAACCGTGGACAATCCACATAGCGGGGTTGGAGCTCTACTTTCCACTCAACTTCTTTCTGTAACTGGATTTCAGCCTTCTCCGGTTTCCAGGATTACCTGCCCACGTGCAGAATTTCTCAGCTCCTCGGGAGTGGACGCTTTCCTCTTCGGCGTTGCACACTGCCACCTCTCCTGGTTCTCGCAGGCTTGTCTGTGCCAGTTTACTATATGAGGACGATTTTCCAGAAAAGTCGCACCTGTTTTCCTTTGTCCCCCACCTCACCCCCTTATGGCTCCTAACCTCTACTTCTAGGATTCTTTCCCCGACGAACCTAGCTCGTCCCCCCATTCCACGGGGAAGCGCTGCTGCCCAGATCGTGAGGGCGCGAGACGCGGGCATTTTTATCTGGAAAAGCCCGAGCTTCAAAGCAAGCAAGAACCTTGGCTCGCTCCGTGCTCCCGATAGGTGCGCGAGGGTGAACGTGTCTGAGATTTCTTTCAGCGGCTTCGTCCTGGGACAGGCACTGGTGAGTCATCCACCGTGCGGGTCACATGGGAAACGTGACCGAAATAAAGTTTCAGGATTTTAAGCCGCTATTAAAGGGGACAGCGGGGCACAGCCGTGGCGGGGAGCAGCGGCGGCGCGGGGGTTGCTGGTGACCAGGGGAGGGGGAGGGGAGGTCAAAGGTGACGGGGGAGGGGAAGGGGTGGGGCCTGGCGGGAGGCGCGCACCCCTCCCCCACCGGGTCGGCAGCGACCGCCAGAGTCCCCGGTCCCTGGCTCAGAAGCGCGGCGCCGGGCAGAGTTCAGCCCCGAGGCCCCGCAGCCCCCCGTCCTCCGCGGCAGCAGCACGCCGCGGGATCCTGGAGATCCCGCCGCGTCCTCCACCGCCACTGGGACCCCACGCGCAGACAGCGGCTTCCCCGGGAACGTCCTTCGGCCCCGGGAGCACGCGGGAAAAGCCCCGACGCGCCAATGAACGGACGCCTTCCTCCTGACGGTCACGCTAAGGGGCGGGGCTTCCCCTCGCCGCTCCCGAGTTCCGGGAACTCCCTTTGATTGGCCGGCGCGGCCTGGGAAACACTGTACAGACGCCCAATGAAAAGGCATCATCTCGGCCTCGAGGAAATATTCCGTGTCGGTCCCCTGCCGATTGGACAGTTCTTTCGGACGCTGGCCACTGGGAAGCTTTGTTTAGGTCTGGAAGGCGGGCTTTCCTGGGAGTGGGAGGGGAGGGGGCGTTGATTCTCGCCCAGTCGTTTCAGCCCGTCGGGTGGTGACCAGCCAATGGGCCAGAAGGATAGGACGCTCCTCCCGGAGAGTAGTGAGGCCCCTGGTGCGGGGCGATTGGCGGCGGGAGCGCTGAGTGGCAGCCGGACCGTCCAACGGGCGCTGTGCGTGGGCCGCGGGGCGGGGCCAGGGCGGGTGCGCGGCGGCGGCGGGGTGGCTGGGCCGGCGGCGGCGACGGTACGAGGCGCGCGCTCGGGGTCCCGGTCGCGAGGAGGAGGAGGATGTGGCGCGCGGAGGGGAAATGGCTGCCGAAAACAAGCCGGAAGGTAAGAGCCGGTGCGCGAGGGGCTGGGGGGCGGTGCGGAGGGCGGTGGGACCTGGCCCCGCCGGACATCCCGGGCATCGGCGGCGCCGGGCGGGAGCGCGGGGGCGCGGCGGGCGGGCGGGCGCCCTGGGTCGGGAGGGGGCCGGCGGGCCGGGGGGGGGGGCGGAGCGCGGCCGCGTCCCGCCGTGACTCGCGGGGCTGGCGGCGAGCTGCGCCCCACTCCACCACCCGGGGGCGGGCTGGGGACGGAGGGGGCGGGGGGCTCGGCGGGGCGGGGGCCGGGCCCAGCGAGGAGGAGGAGTCGCGAGGGCCGGCGCCTCCCCCACCCGGACCGGGCATCCCTGCCGCTCCGGAGCCCGCCTGCCAGTCGGGCCGCCGCCTTACCCCGGCGCCGTCCCGGGTGGGGGCCGCGGGGCGGAAAGTTTAGCCGCCTCAGGCCCCCGCGGGCCCCGCGCCCCGCCGCCCCGGGCCGGTGCCCGTCGGGCAGCCGCGGCCCGCGCTCAGCCCTCGCCGGCCCCTTGGATCTCCGGCGAGCAGGGCCAGACAGATTCGCTCCAGCATCACCCGTCAGCCCGGTGGGCGCCTCCCGGAGCGGACGGGGCTCCCCGTGCTTCTCCCCGCAAGGGGGACCCCCTCCTGCTGAGCGTCCCCGGGCAGCCGGGCCTCGTGCGACCCCTCCCCCTTCCCTCCCCGGGGAGGGGGCCTGCGAGCCTGCCCGCCCCTGGCCGGCTCGCCCTGGCCACCCTTGCCCTTGCACCCCTTCCGGCCGGGAGGGTGGGGGTCTCCGCCGCGCTGGCCAGGGCGGCTGGCCATCCTCCCTTGCCCTTTACCTTCTGTGACCCTGATCCTTCCTTGGCCGAAGGGTCCGTCTCATCCTCTCGTCCCCTGGGGGATCTCGTGGGGCCTCTGCACACTGTTGACCCTTTCTGCCGGGACACGGGGACTCGGGCCACCCATGTTCTTCTTTCCTTACCCGGAGGCTGATGGGGGCCCGGGCAGCCCTCAAGTCCTTCCGAAATAGGAAACCACTCACTTCCAGATTTCACGTCCACTCTCCGCTCACTTTTCTGGGCTAGGGTGAGCTCATATCCTGAATACCCTTTGCATTGCCCTTTTATTCCTAAAGAAAAAACTGGGCATCGCAGCGCTCCCTTCTCCACGTGTCCATCTGTCCTACTGTGTTCATTCCCCTCCGGGTCCCTTCTCTGGGTGAGGGATGGGCGCCCCAGTAAGATGTAGGACAGGGCTTCCGTTGTGCCTAGCACCTGAGTAAAAAGGGGCCACGATAATTACTCCTACGTCTGAGGAAGAAAAGGGTGTCTTTTCCCTCCCGTATCTGACGTGGAGGCAGCATTCACCAGTTGACACTGTACCCCACTGGGAGAAGGCTCCTGTGTCCTTGTTTTCCCGTGTTCTGATTTTTGACTTCTGTGCAGTGACAACCCCACTTTGAACATCAAGACCTTTCAGCCTTCACTGGAAATAAACTTCCCATTTCTTTTTTTCAAGAGAACTCATTTTCTCCTTATGGCTTCTGTTTCCAGTCAGCCATGTTTACTGAACCCTGTTACTTGATTTCTTCTAATTTTCCTAAACTGTCTTCATGTTGGTTGGGTAAGAAGAAACCACATGCTTTTCCATCCAGAAAAGGCAATGGAGACACCCATGTCTCCGATGTCCATTTGAGAGGGGGTTACTTGCGTGCCCCTTGTTGAGTGAGAACCTACTTTTGGCCTTGGTGTTGTCTCTTGTGGGATCCTCTTGTGGGATCCAAAGTTTTCTTTGGATCTTGTAGCTTTCAGGTGGAGGGGAAATTTGAATACTTTCTGTTTTTTGCAATCTGTTTTGGTTCTCTGTTGATGAAAAAGAGATCATGATGTTATGTATTTATTTCCACATACCCCCACGTACATATATATTGACAGATGAAGTCACATCTATGACATATTTACAGGAAGTGCATCTTGGGTGTATGTGTAGGAATCTAGATAGTGGTGCATCACTGCTGTAGGTAACTGCAGGCTTAGATGAATCTGAGGAATCATTGATAAATGGCCAGTTCTGAACACTCTTCGTTTGTCATTTGCACTGTACTGAAACAGCAGAATGGCACCCGAATGTCCACCAAGTCCCCGAGTGTATTGTGTAGAGTGCTTGCCAATATGTTTCCAGACTTAGGCATTCTGAATTTAGGGGTGGAAGTCTCTGCTTGGTTTTGCATAGGTGAAAAGTTCTTAATTTTGATTTCTTTGCTGCACTGTGGAGGAAAGATAGTGTATGTATTTTGGGCAAGCAGTAGGAGAAGGTTGAGAAGAATATGCTTTTCTGTGACAGACAAGGAATGAGTGGCCATAAATATGTCCCAGTTATATTTTGGCCATTTAAGTAATTGACAGAGGATCTGATCATTGGGCAGAAGTATCTTTGGAAAGGCCCTTGTCACTTCATGAGAGGGTGGGAGGTATTTATCTTTGAAGTCTTTTTTGTGAGTATCATCATTATGTACTTCGCTGCTTCCCCTTGGCTCTCAGGCTCTATGTGTTCTAGTCGGGGGCCTTGTCTCCCCAGGTCTCCCTAGCTTTCTTCACTCCCATACCTTGGAATGGTTGCTACCTGCTGTCACTTAGCGGCAAAGTCTTACTTTTCCACAGGCGTAGTTGGGAGCCTCATCCTTCCTGACGAGCTCTGTCGGGTTCGGAGCGTTTGGACCTTCAAGCCCTCTTCCGGCAAGGAGACTGCCTCCACCTCGATTTAGTGAGTCAAGAGATATGGTTATCTGGAGGGTCAGCATTAGGCTGAGTTCTGGATTTTGCCATTCAGTTCATACTGACTTATCCAGTGGGCCTAAAACCCATGGCCAGAAAGTAGAGCTTTTGACCTTGTCCATTTTTTTGTTTGTTTCTTTTAAATTTGTCTGTTGTTTATGCTTGACGGAATTGTGAATTGTTAGGGTATGGTATTAATGACCCTTGGAAAGATGGAGAGTTGAGTATCTGCTGTGTGTGCTGGGGTGTACCCAGCACAGTCTTGTCATCTCCAGTGCTGGGTCCTTCCATGCCCTTCTCTGACCACTGACTACTGTTGGAGTTTTCCCTGCTGAGCAGGATGCTCAGTGTCATGTGGACTGTAGGAGATCAAGAGAGGTTAAGGAGCACACTTGTGGTTGGTGTCCCAAGTTAAACCTTTTTATTGGCGTTTGACCTGGTCGTCCTTTCTGTGCTATCCCTTTCCATCAGTTACCGGAGATCAGCTTTTGCCTCTTCCTCCACTGTAAGGAGTTCTCCTGCAGTAAGTCTGGCCAGCCGGGTTTGTGACCACTTTTTTTTGCACATTTTTTCTGTTTGGTTTTCCATTAGGACATCACTCTTCCATTTCCTGCACCCTTCCGCCTAGATGTTTTGACAGGTTGGATGACCTATGGGAAATCTCTCCCCTTATCTTCTTGAGGACCTTACTTATCTCCTTCTGGGAAATGTTGGATTTCTCCATTTCATTGTTGAGTGGCTTCAAAATTTTGATGTATGCACAGCAACCTTTATCAAGGTCGAATTGGGTCAAGTTTTTTCATTTCAAAAGAGTAGCGTTGTTCTTACTTGTTTTTTGAGGCATATTTATGCATCCTGCTTATCCATGTCTTCCCATTTCCTTAGTTTTTAGGCCCTGGAGATTTTAGGTGCTCCCCTCTTCTTTAGAGTCAGGTAGCATTATTTTCATTCCCTGTTTATGTTAGGGTCCTGGTGGGGTTACCATTCTTTCTGGCTGATTTCGAGGTATCCCATCTTGCAGCGTAACATTTTTCCTCCATCCTTCATTACTTTGGGCCATTCTTTGTTTCCCATTTCCTAAAGTTAGGGGGCATCCTCTCTGTGAGCACTTGTCCTGCTTTCTGACTTTCTTGTGGAAAAAGCAGTAGAAGGTGGTTTTCTTGTTCACTTCCTTTCCCTTCATAAAATTGTGCCCATTGCCTCCTTTGTGGGCTCTTTGAATTTGCCCTTTTGGGGATAAGTTGTTTTACATCCATCTCCCCATCACTGAAAGCATTCAGGAGACATTTACTGCACTTTATTATGTGGGAAGATCTTTGGATTGTGTGACTTTGCTTGAGACCAAGTTGGGTCTTTTGGTATAAATGACATTTCCTTGTATCTTGCTTTTGTTTTTTTTCCCATGTCATAAGGAATTATTTTCTAAATTAAATTTTAGTTTTTGGATTGTAATCTTGCAAAAAGTTGCTGTTGAGCTTCCTCCACTCCTCCCTGCAGTAGCGGGGGTGGTAGCGAGAGTGGACTGGGAGAGGCATTTAACAGCTTTCTCAAAGACTGGTGTGTGTGTGTGTGTGTCTCAGTGTGTAAAAAAGTCAAGTTGACCATCTTCATAATTGTCTAGGCATAAATTTTGGGTCATTTAGATACATGGTTGATTGGTATGCTTAACACTGGAACATCAGCAGTATACAAGATATTGCATGGGACATAAAATCACATGTATTCTTTATATGAGGAAGGGGTAGAAAAATCTTTTTCTCTTCTGATTAACTGGCATGTTTATAGTATCAGATAGTAACAACTGTATGAATTGCTGTTATGTTTTTGCTGCCAGGAAGTGTTATATTTAAATTTAATGCCTAATTGTGGCCATTGTGAAGCTAGGTTTCTGGTATAATTATTACTGCTTTTCTTTATTATGTGACTTTTAATACTTTTTTCTTTTTAATGATTCATTATTTGTCTTTTTTTTTAATAGCCTCATATTCTTTTTGGATGCAGGTTAAATATAAATAATGATGACGATGATAAAAATTAATGTGAAATATACCTTTGCTTTGCTTCCTCTTTTAAATCAGTTTTTCCCCCCTTCGCAATGTATATAGAAGCCAATTCTGCTAGTATTCCACTCTCAAGAAGAACCCTTGTTCAGGGTTGTTGCGGTGTGTGGTTTGGTATCAGTGCTTTTTGTTCATATGACTACGTAACTAGATTTTTTTTTGTGGTGACAGGGTGTGTATGATGTGGTGATAGATGTTTCTTTTGTATTGCTATTATTTAGATCAGTCTCCAAAATGTGCTGTACCTTCTAGAATCGTTTACCATGCCCCATTTTACATTTGATGTTCTAGATGGTTTAAATCCTACCTCTGTCTTTTCTTTAGCTTTTCCTTTATTTTTTGCCCCTTTCCACGTAAAAAGTCTTTTATTGCCCTTGTCATTGTTGTTATAAAAAAGTGCTTGTGGATATGTTGTGTTCATAGCCTCTCTTTCAGTAGAAAGGGGTGTCCGCCATGCCTTGTGTCCTGTAGCAACGAGGCTGTGTTTCTGCTCCTTGTTTCCCTAAGGATGGGTATGATGGGATGGGACTTAAACCCATGGCAAGAGGCCATGATAGTATTTGTGACTAGATGTTGTTCTGGGTCACAGATGTCATCACTGGGTTCTTCTGGAACTGGGACCTTCCTGTGTGGAAGTTTGGAAATTTGTTTTTGTTGCTGTTCAGTCAGCTTCTTTCCTTCTCTTTGGCTTGATAATGGTAAATTTCTCTGGGTGCAGTCAACGAGTAAATGACTTCGTTTGGAGGTCTTCACAAGGAAGTGTGGGGTCTTCTTGTTACTTTCCCTGTTATAGTACTATCTTTAGTCTTTGCTGTGTTCAAGTGTGAGAACAAGAAGTGTTCTTTCTCTTCTTCTTTGTCCATATAACCTGAGTAAGAGGACACACCGTTCCCTCTGTTTTCCATATTATAGTGTGTTACCTGTCTATCTGTCTGCCTGTCTTTTCTTTTTTTAAAAACACCTAACAGGTTCAGGGTATAAGTAAGTTGGTCAGACAATATCGGATCCTCTTATATTGTGCCCCCTGTGTTGTAAGGGAAAAGTAGGGAATTTTCATCAGTCCTTGGGTTAAGATGTGTTACATTCTGTCATTAGAAGGAGGGGCTTGTGAATATATAGGTGTAGACTTCCGTCATGTGGCATTGGTCAGGTATTTGTAAGAAAAGTGTTTCTCTGTATGTAGTGACAATGGACAGCAGTCCTTGATTTTTCTGTAAGGTGGGGCAAAGTAAAGGGTAGTTTCCTGCCATCAGTGTGCTGGCTGTGTATTTCTGAGGTTGTATTGCATCTTGCTGTGTTGAACACCATGGTTTGTGGAAGGTCATGAGCCTCCTTGTATAAAGATTGTTAGTGCTTCCTGAGCACTTTTTTTAGTTCATTACTGTGGACTAAAAATTATGTGATGTACCCCACTGCAAAGAGAGGCCGTGCCAGCTATGTCATTACACGTTTCTTTTTTTGGAGGATTGTTCATTTACTTCATACTGATTGACATAAGATGGAAGGACGAAAGATGTTTTTTAATGGTTCTTCCACCTTCACCCCAATGCTTTGATCATCCTTGATATAGTTTCTTGTTCTCCATACTCAAGTCCTTTGCTCATTTGGGAAAGTGCATCCACATCTTTTTTGTCAAATTTCACCAGGCCTTTCAAGTTACTTACCCTTCCTGGCCTGTTAGCAGAGGGTTGCTGAAAGGGAGAGTCGCCGTGTTGGAAACTCTGCTCTCTGTGGTGTAGTTTTGTAGTGACATGCCTTGCAAGAAGCATTTGGAACTGAGTTCTTAATATGTCTGAACGCGTTCATAGTTAAGAGTTAATGTTTAAATACTAATTAAATAGCGTTACTCTCACCACTAATCTATTTCCCAAAGCCATCTAAAACACTCCACCCCTCCCTTACCTCCAAAAGAAGTCCAACAGCAGCACCGCCACCCAGAACAACTGCATTCCGGAAAAGCAAAACATCATTATGGCCAGCTCTGATGGCTCCTGCCCTGTGGTTCAGTCATTGGCTTTGGACATGGTGCATAATTGGTACTTTTTGTACTTCTTGGACATAATGTCTCAATGGAGATGACATGGGAAAAGCCTTTTGGGACGCAGAGTATTCATTCATTTATTCATTCAACAGATTATGCAACGTATATTCCATACCTCAAAGTAAGATTATATATTTAGTCACTTAAAAACTCTTGCAGAATGGATTGTTTCTCTTCCTTTGCTCCCATCTAGTCATTGGAATGAGTACTGCATTTGTCTTATAATGGTAGTAAATTACTTTGTCCTTACTTTTGTGTTCAACATCAGTGAGAGAATGGGGAGCTAATACCTAGTAATGGCACCATACAAGTTATGCAGGAATGATTTATATTTTCAACTGAATTTAGCATCTATAACAAGTGATAAAGCAGGTATTTAAGGTTACTTGATCTTTTTCACAGTTCATGTTTTCACACAGATGTATCTGTGTGCTATATTAGATTGATACATGGATATAAACAGGTTACAAAAAAGGAAAGAAAGAAAAAAGAAAGCCTTTCTTTGCAGTTTTGACAGTAAGCTGTTTTATCTTTTTTCCCCATCAGGGTTGATTTAGATTGCCAGGTGACATTTCTGAAGGTATGTTAAATGCAATTAGGAATTAATTTAATCTTTTAAGAATTTGGTTTTTAATCCTTTTCTGAAAAGTCATTTTTGAGGAGGTTTGTGCCCCATTGGTTTTCTGGGGCACTTGAATATCAAATCATTTGAGAGTAATAAAAAGAAATGGATACTGGTGAATTTATCAAATAGAAAGAAAAAAGATGCTATCCTGAAAAAATTACCCATTTATCATTAAAAATAATGCCAAAATGATTGGAAGTGTGAGTTCAGATATTCTAAGAAAAAATGGAATGTTGGTGTGTTTACCATTTTAAATTGATAAATATACATATTATATAAAGAATGCTCCCCCAGTGGAGATGTTTAGAAGATAAGGAAGGTGATGGGATTGGTTATTTTAAAATGTTAAGTGTTTTTTTCTCACTTTTAGGTGTAATTATAGTGAAAACAGTCCTTCTTAGTGAAGGAAATGTAAACTTTAATAAAAGTTAGCAGAATTAAACATTTAAAAAAGGAAGATTGCAGATAAGGATTTTTTATTGCGAATCCACAAGGGGGTAGTGATGTTCTATCAAAGATATTTGCGGTGGAAATACGAGATGATTTCTTTTTAACATTTTAGATTTATAGATAAAACTGGCATGTTTGCATTTTAACTTAATAAGATCTTCTTTTTAAAAATGTTTATTGGTGAAATTGTTTATTGCTTAAATTTTAAAAAAATCCATTTTCAGTAAATGGCTGTTTTAAGCCATGTGAATGGTAAAGAAGAGAGAACGCCTTTGTAGTTTTGTGCTTTGGAGATGTTCCTAGGATCTGAGGGTCACTGTTATTTTTTTAATAAAGTAATCTTAAATTTCCTGGGAAACATCAGGAATCTAGGAATTGGTTACATAAGTGTCTAGAATAAAAGGAAATTTAATAAGTTATGTCTAAACTGTACAGAAGTTTGTTTTATTAGTTGCATTTACAGTTCTGGCAAGAGATGAAAAATCTACACCACTAGCTGCTTTTAATAGTCTTGGGTAAATCAAATTTTTATAATCTCTTTTTTTATTAGTTTATATTATATCATTTGATAAAGGGATTTTTTTTCCCCTCTCATAAAAATTCCAGTAGCTTACCTCTGGTCAGAGTCCTTCACTGTTACATCCAGAATTGCTCAGAGTTAGGCGTGCTATAACAATGCCAGGTAGTTTTTATTGGAGAAATAAAGCTCTTCCAGCTAATGTAGCTCTCATTTTTGAATGATGTGCTATGTGGTGGGAAAAAGATTTAAGGTTGGGATTGGGGATAGTGTTTTGTTTATTCGGAGACATGACTAACCATATTTTTAAAAAACATTACTTCTAATGTTTTCTAGTTTGAAACACTTCCGTGGTTTAGACGTTATGCTTGTTTGTGGCATACACACAGTGGTGTTTTTCATTTTTGGTCTAGGGAGAAGGTTGTTAATACAGCTTTTTGCTGTGTTAACCCCCCTCCCCCAACCCCTCTTCCCTCTTTCTGAGCCAGGGCTTTTCCTTTTATCTCCTGTACTAAATGACTTTGTGATGTAACATCCCCAAAGATACCCAGCTTCTTCACATACTACTCTCAGCTCTACTGGGAGCTGAACGATGACGTCAGCGTTTTCATTCATGAATTTGATTCTTCTGAATCCCTTTTCTTGTTTCGCATTCCTGAGCTGACTTCTGGCACATGCACAAATCAGTTTAACATCAGCCAGCCCATAAATCAATGATAAAAGGTAAAACAAAAGATAAGATATGGGGTTGTTATGTAGATATAGCCTTGGCTGCTCCTGATTTGCATCAGTGTAGTTTTGGATAAGGTTTCTGGCCAGATTGAAATCTAAAACAGTCAGTTTAATTATCTCATGATTTTGTGGATTGAGCTGTGTTGTGAACATATTGACACTAAATTTTTGTTCTCCCATGTGGTTGAGTGCTATGCCGTAGCTCCTTTGTCAGAAAGTAACATTTCTTTTGTAATTTGACTAAATTGGAGGATTCTACTTTATTTCAGAGTGGTTGGGCCTTGAGATTCAATTATGTTCGACTCATATTTGAAAGATTTGGATGTTTTTCTTTTGAGCATTCTGTTGATCTTTATATATTTTAAATAACTTTATTATGATTATTTTTAATACAATGTTATTATTAGGGAACTAGCATCAGGTCCCCAGTGTTGGAGTTAGGTTTCATTTGGTACATGCTTGTAGCTGTGACCCCAGTTTCTCCTCCATGGATGTCACTGCTTGTAAGTTAGAACTGCGTGCAAGCAGTTCTTGAAGAAATCTTATTTGGGGTTTTCCTCTGCAGGGGCAAGTTTGAGACTGAGCCTCCGCCATGTGGCATCTTTCGAGCCTCCTGTAGCTGATGAATGACGAGCTCTTAAAAAGTGCATTTTCTCTGCCTTCTTGGGGATTTGTTGACTTTCTAGATTTTTAATTGCTGAGAAACATGAGAAATAAAATGTGTCATATGTAGGAATCATGTTAGCTCAGTTACAATTCGTGGTTGGAGTAAATGATTTGAACTGCAACCATTTTGATTGATGCCCAATCTTACTCCTGAAATAACTTAAAAATCATGACAACTCAAATACGCTATCTCTTCCCACCCATAAATGTAACTAGAGCTTTGTGTTCCTTTACGTAAATGTAACTAGAGCTTTGTGTTCCTTTATGCTGAACTGAGTTGTCTGATGGGTAACATAGGTAAGAAAAAAATAAAAGCAAGTAGATTATGGATAAGCATTTGCAGATGACTTAATGACATTTATTATTACCCTAAGAACTAATTTTCAAAGTATTTAAATTTGATTTCTAAGGAGTCCATTTGTAAATAATATCTGAAGAAAAGACTATTTAATGATAAGAGGGTCTCTGTAAAACCTCCCTCATTTCCCAAACCTTGTGCCACTGTAGGATTTATGAAAAGCTGCGGGCTTTGATAACAGATTTCAGAATGTTTAGAAGACTGCCGGTAGAGTGAAGATCATTTTTGTCTCACCCTGCATGGAGCAGTGACTGGTGAGTCCTCTGCCCACGAAGGCACCCACTTCTTCAATGGCTTTTCTAATGAGCCTGCTTGGGTTCCCAGTGAGCACTGTTTTACTTCAGTCGCCGGGAGCAGCAGAGCACTGAACCGGGGACCCCCTGCTAGACTGCCTGCCCACCCGGCCCCCCAGCCTGCTCCCTCACCGCACCCCAGCTCATGTCCATCACTCTTGTGGCACAAGTTCTTCTCATCTTGGCTTCTCTCCGACAGCAGCTTTCAGTGTACACTGAGGCAGTTGGTAATAATTTTGAGGGGAGTCCTGTGTTGGCTAAAGGGTTGTCCTTGTGGTGACCCCTAAACTTCCTTCCCATTCTAAATTTCATGACTATAAGAAGATGGAGTTGGCTATAAGGAATTTTGCTTTCTGACTGGCTTTGCTAGTATGTCGCTCTTCTGTGTAACTGTCTTTTCATTTTGAGGCGCTTGCTCAAGCTGCGTAGGAGGCATTTGAACTGCGGTCACCGAGGCAGGCACCCTGTGTGCACCTTCCTGGGATACGGAGAGGGCTTACTTTTTTAGGTCTGTCTGTTGGATACATTGCTAGTGCGTGCTTTAAAAAAATGTAAAAAATTGTTTAAGTTGTTTAGAAATTTGTTAAGGATGATGCACAGCCCGAAAATGTTCAGTCTGCTTAGTTACTCCTTGTGACTAATTTAAGGACTTGATTCAGATATAAGTGAAGGTTCATAGCTTTAGAAAAACAGACGTAAGTGATATATGATTACAGATGAAACAAGTATCTGCGAACCTCAGACTTTTTTATATTCAAGGTAGTATTTATATTCATTTAGTTGTAGTTTCTGGAGTTGATTAATATAACTTATTAAAATGTATCGATTGCCAGTAAGTAAGACTCTTCCTTTTAAGAAACTCATGTGGCTTGGGAGTTTTCGTGGGTCTACTATAATAGGTCATGTAGGATCTTCACGGGGACAAACCCCTTGGGCGATGCCTCAAATGTAATTAGTGTTACAAAGTTCCTTCCTTGTTTAAAGATACTGAGGGGCAAGTTAAGGTTCTGAGATAAAAGTTTCTGCTCTATATTTTCTATCTCTGCCATCATGAAAAGTGCTGGCTGAATCATTTGCTTTGACAGAGCTTCTGATGGAGGTTTCTTCTTCTTTTGCTTTTATTGACAGAGGCTGTTGTGCTAAAAAGGAAGCTGTAACAAGTAGAAAAGTGGTGAGCAGGTTCTCCATATTTTCGAGGGGTCCTCCAGAAATTGATTGTAGATTACTTAACCAAATTCAAGGCTCCGAGGTTTATTCCAGGCATTCTGGGAGGAGAGAAGTATCCGTCCTTCTAAACTAAATCCAACTATTCTCAATACGACTCATTGCTGTTTGTATGAATGTCTTCTGATGAAAATACGGGGATCAGGGTGACCTTGCTAACTGGCCTAAACACCCTTGACAGCTTTTATCTGTTCTCTCCCAGTATTTTTAGCCTCTCCAGCCCCTGTGGCCACGTCTGGAGGAACCGAGGATGAATTTAGCTGCTCTGCGGCTCCAGGTGCTTGTGGATGCTGTTTGCTGCCTTGTCACTGTTGTCCCTCAGCACCCTCTCCAGTGAGGTTTCTTGCCCTGGTCATATGATGTAAAAGCATAGACAGGCACCGATTGTTTAATAGAAATGAAAACAGTCAACATTTTCAGAATGCTTTTAAAAATAAATGATGGTAATCAGGCTTTGAGGTCCATTTACACAGAAAGTAGTTTTTAGGTGAGTTTTTAGATTTACAGTATTTATGGAAAGAGGATTGGCAACACGTTCAGAAATGTCTGAGCTTCTTAGTGGACACTGGGAAATAGGAGCTGCTTGGGTCTGATGTCAGGGAGGGTCCGTAGGCCCTGGGTTAGAGCAGTTTTGATCGCAAGGTACACGAACCACTCACATTAGGTCAAGTGAGGGAGGTTTTAGTATGAGAATAACAAGCAATCTCAGGCCTCCCAGGACAGAAACTGAGGTGCCCTTGGATGGTCTGGGAATGGGACCTGGAGCGTCTGGACTAATGTTCCCCGTGGAGACCCCTTCACTGAACTGGGCCCCCTTGGGGACGTGGCTCCTGGCTCTGCTCTTCTACCTGTTCCACTCTCCTGTCTCTCACCTCATGGCCGGCTTTCTCCACTTGCATGAACCTTCTGTGCTCCACCATAGTTTCTGTGTTAGTCCTGACCTGCTATGGCTCAGCCACGGCCCTGTGTGTCCTGACTCCAGTTCCAGTGCTCGCCATCACCTGGCTCTGCTTTCTTGTCTCCTGTTTGAAATGTTCAAGATGAGACTCACACAGACTCCTCAGCCTGTTGCTTTGTTTCCTAGGCTGGGTGGTTGCTCCAGTCAAGTCGCCCCTGAGGGAGGGGGGCCAGGACCCGGTGGCTTGTGGATCATTTCAGGCAGCCTAGGGTGAGAGTAGGTCGCGTGAGAAGAGGGTGTGTGT
>PVKY010005200.1:0-17850 GCA_004027775.1 Bradypus variegatus
TATAGAGACAGAAATTAGATTACAGGTTACCAGAAAATGCAGAAAGTGGGGAAAGGGTAGTTGTTGTTTGGTGGGTATAGAGTGTCTGTAAATTTTAGAAATTTTTAAATAAAATTAAATGTACAGAAATCATTTTCCACTAACTTAAAAAAAAAAAACTCAAAGGAGGAACTGAAGTGTGATATTGCCATTTCCTGAAATGGGGAAGACCAATATAGCAGAATTCTAGGGGGCAGATCAGGAGTTTGCATTTAAAAATGTTAAGTTTGAATTGCCTATGATCATTCCAGAAGAGATAACAAGTAGGCAGTTGGATGTATGAATGTGGAGTTCAGAAAAAAAGTAAGTCCAGCCTGGATACGTAAACTTAAGAAACAGCAGCATATTGATATTTAATCCTCTGATACAGAATTAGATCATCAAAGAAGCCGTCCTGAGATTTGAGCCTTGAGGCACTCCAACACTTACAGGGTTGGAAATGAGGCAGAATTGACTGAGAATTGGCCATTACAGTTAGCAATGTGGGGATTACTGGTGATTTGGACAAGAGCAGTCTCAAAAGAGTGGTGAGGGTAAAAACCTTTCTTTGGAGTAGATTCAAGAGAGAATGAGAGGAGAGGAATTGGAGAAAACAAGGAAATCAAAGAATTTTATTGCAACCAGGAACAATGGAACCTAGAAAGGATATGGATTCAAAAAATATATTCTGCTTTTTTAACATGGAAGAAATTATAGCATATATGTACACTGAATGGAATGATCAAGGACAAAGTGGAAACTGATGATCATACAGAGGGAAGAATTGATGGGGTGATGTTTTTGAGCAGATGAAAAGGAAAGAGAACCAGCAAATTGGGGGAACATTTGTTTAGACGGGAATATAGCAGGTGATACACAGCAACAGGAGGGAAAACAGAGAAAAGAGGCACATTTTCTATATTTCTACACTTTCTAATTTCTCTTCCACTAGGGAAGAAATTTACACTTGCTCTTAATCAAACTGTTGGCTGTGCAGGGCTGACACTGTGATGGAAATGGCTCAGTTGTGGCCTTTCCTCCAAAAGCATCATCAAACACTTCTGGGCCTCAGTTTTGTAGCTAAAAAATGGGGGAGCCTCTTTCAATTTGAAATCAGGGACTGAATTTAGGTTTGAGTGCCAACAAAACCACAATGTTTTATGTGTATTTACTGCACCACAGGTTGCTGTGGTGTAGAAGAAGAATGTTAGGCTAGATTCAGACACATGGGTTTGAGTCCCAGCTTTGCTACTTTCAAGCTGTGTGATCTTGGACAAGGCATGCAGTCTCTCTGAGATTCTCATTCCAAACTAAAGTGGCTGTAAAACGATCATAATAATTTCACTAGGTTATGTTTTATTGTGGGAAAATGCTTTGAAAATTCTATGGTCCCATGAAATTGAAGATTATATAAATGTCCTCAGAATAGAGGCTTTAACCCAATTTGTTCTATCTTCACTTCCTTCACTTGTACTTCCTTTTTAAAAAAACAAAACAGAGAAACAAAACTCTTCTCTGGAAAGTTCCTGCGTTTTTCCCCATAAGAGACAAGGAAGCAGAGGCTGGAGCAAGTTTGTGAACAAAAAAAGTTCTGGTTGTGTTTAAGTAGGAATTGGAAATGTGTCCCTTATTGCTCTTCTTTGGGAAAGTTTCCCTCTCTCACTTCCGGGAGGCCAGTCTTTCTCCTATTATAGGTCTGAGGCTCACAGCCCAGGGTAGCAGCCATACCCTGGCCATGCTGATGGAACTCTCCTATGGAAACTGTATTTACTTCTCTGTTTACTCCCTGTTTTCTCCACAGACCTAGCTGTGAACTCATAATCATTACCTTCTGGAGACCCTACTCCAGCCCCTGCCACAGCAGATGCCATTTGGGAAGAGTTGAAGCAACTGCTATAAATGCTGGTGGGGGATTTGACTGGCATCACTGGCATAGCTGATATGACTGTTCAGGAAGGATTCCTCTGGACACGGGACAAAAGACAGGAATAGGACTACAAGCTATTCTTTTAATCTACCCCCACACCACACCATTTCCAGCAAACCCTGGTCATTCCCACTGTCTTAAGTCTTTTGCCTTTACAGAGTCTGATCTGATCAGGTCCATGTTAGCCCCCCATTGCCAGGAGCATGCCATGTTTTCTAAGGCCACATTTCTGTTGCCCAAGTCAAGGTTGAAGACATTCCAGAATGCATTGCTTTATGCCCAACTGTACTGCTCAGTGCGGTATTTTGATCAGGTACCAGTTTCAACATACCTTAGTTTAAAATTTAAAGAGGAAGACCTAGGAAATTCCAATTCAAGAAATATTCCACTGAATATTTGGCCATTGTGTAGGGTACTTGGAGTGGGTTAGTTGTTCCATCAATGGTCTCTCATAAAGCTCACCAGTCAATTATATTTGTATGCTGAGGTTCTTTGTTTGGGATGACAGTTTTGCAAAAGGAAGGTCAGGCAGGCTGAAGAGGAAGGGACAGAGTAAATGGACTGCTCCTGTGGCCTGGAAGAGCCAACAAGTCAAAGATGTGGCGAGAGAGCAGGAGGGTGCTGAAGGAGGTCATTCAGGTTAGAAAAGGACCCACAATTAGAGTAATGAGAGCATCAGAACTAGGGGAGACCTCCTGGCTTCTCTGGTACAAGTCGCAGGAAATATTTTTTTGGAACAAACCCAAGTATAAACGAATAAGCCATAGAGACAAAAACAATAGTGCATTTTGTGTATTAGTTTCCTATTGCTGCTGTAACAAACTGCCACAAATTTAGTAGCTCAAAACAACAAAGAGCTATTCTCTTACTGTTCTGGAGGCCAGAGGTCTGAAATCAATTTCACTGGGCTAAAGTCAAGGTGTCAGCTGTTTCCTTCTGGAGGCACTGAGGGAAAATCTGTTTCTTTGCCTTTTTCAGCTTCTAGTAGCCACCTATATTCCTTGACTTGGCTTCTTCCTCCATTTTCAGAGAGCATCACTCCAATCTCTGCTTCCATTATTACATCACCTTCTCTTAACTCTGACTTCTGCTTCCTTCTTATAAAGACCATTGTGATCACATTAGACCCAGCCTGATAATCCAGGATAATCTCCCCATCTCAAAATCCTTAACTTAATCATATCTACAAAGTCCTGTTTGCCATATAAGAGAGAATTCACAGGTTTTAGGGATTAGGATGTTGACAAAATTGGGAGTCATTATTCAGCCTACCACAATTTAGGCTTAACAGCTAAAATGGAAAGAAATCATTCTCAAGGTTAAAAATCTAATGAAAAGTCCACAACAGCTTGGACATCATTTAAAGAGCAAACATTCATTGAGCATCAACTTGGACAGGGCATCAGCTCCCCCACAGAAGACTCAGCAGTGAAGAAGGCATGGTCCCTGTGCAACAGAAGCTGTCTAGTGGGGCAGATTCTCTTGTAAGCGCAAACAGGAACAACAGATGTTCATTCATTTTTTTTTTTCGTCAAACACTTGCTGAAGGCCTGCTCTTTGTCAGGCCCTGTTATCAAGCTGGGAATTTAGACATGTGAGACATGTGCTCACGGACTGTTTCAGAAGACGGAAAAGTACAGGATGAACCAAAATCCAACTGCTGAGGAGAGAAAGGAATCACTGCCATCCCCAAATTATAGGATTTGCTGTCTGCCTCTCTGGTAACACCCAGGGAACATGGGAACTTGCAGGGAAAATGAGAAGGGAAAATGGAAGCTAGAGGAAATCTACTAAGAAAGCCACAGGAGAAAGTGAGGTGCCTCTGGATTCCAAAGCCAAAAAAAAAGGCTTTTTAATTGAATCAAAGGGAAAAAATGAAGTTTGTCTTTTCATCCATTCTTGCAATAAATATTTATAGAGCATCTATTATTGCCTGGCACTTTTCTAGGCCTGAGAATATAGCAAGAGTTTAGAACAATTCCTTTTCTCTTGGAGCTCATATGCCAGGGGAGACAGACAATAAACAAATAGGTAAAATATATAGTGTGTCATCTGATGATGTACCTTATGGAGAAAAATTAAGCAAATAAGGGGACTGTCCCTCTTCCATAGGTCAGTAAATATTTTTGAGTACCTACTATTTGCCTGGCAGTGTGGTAGATGCTGCAGAGCAGAGATGAATTCATTTATTCAATCATTCATTTGTTAAATATTTATTGAGTATTGTCTATGTGAAAGTCACTGTGCTCAGCCATGGAGAAACAGGGCTATTGTGAGAGTCAGTCATTAAATAATTAAATATTCTAGATGTGCAATTACAAACTGAAGTAAAAGCTATGACTAAAATTAATGCGCACATGCAATTAAAATTGGGGGACTGGAGAAGGCATTTCTAAAGAAGGGATATTTGAGCTGAGACCTGAAGAATGTAAAAGAGTGAAAGATATAAACATTTTTTATAAACTATTGTAATTAGGATAGTGTGGTTTTGGCACAGGGTTAGGCAACTAGATCAGTATAAGAGAACAGGGCATCCAGAATCAGACTCATACATAACATGAAAACTGATATATGACAAAGGTGACATTGCAGGTTAGCGGCTAGGTTATTAGCAATTCAATAATAATTTCCATATATTATAAAAAATTAAATTGGATTCCTGCCTCTTATCATACACAGAAATCAATCCCAGGTGGTTGAGAGACTTAAATGTGAAAGGAAGAACTTTTACATCTTCTCAAAGAAAAGTTAGAATGTCATTATGACTTGGGATAGGGACAGACAAGACTCAAAAATCACTAGCCCCAACGGCAAAAGATGATAAATTTGACTACATTTACAATAACAAATTTATATTCACCAAAAAACATCAGTAAGGAAGGGAGGAAGGGAGAAGGAAAAAAAAAGAACAGAAAAAGGAAGAATAAGTTACAAACTGAGAGAAAACATTTGTAACTCATGACTGACAAAGGAGTGGTATCTAAAATATATATAGAAGACTCCTAAAAATCAGTAAAACAAAGAACTCAATAAAAAAATGGGCAAAACTCATAAGCAGGTGTTTGTTTTCCCCAGGAAACTCCACTGGAAATAAATACGTGAAAGATGTTCAACCTCTTTAACAATTAGGCAACGCAAATTAGGTTCATGAGACATCATTTACACTTATTAGATTGTCAAAAATTAAGATATCTGACAAGATCCTCCCCACTAGCCTCAGCTCGATAACATGATCAGGTGGGTTCCACAGGAGCCCCTACGCATGTGCCTCTGTGGTGTGTATTTGTGGGTGGGGTAGGAATCTGTCTCTTGGATTCTCTGTATCAGAGAACCGCTGGGGAGGGAGAGGGTGGTACCTCCTATGCCTGCCATTCTGCCTGCCATCCTGTCAATGGCATGTACTCCTCATCTCTCTTCCCCCAGCAGTGAATGAACAAACTCACAAACTCGGAGCGAATGCCTTCTTCATCCTGATTACCGCCCCCACCCCCCGCCCCCCACCACGCCCCAAACACCTGTTTCAGGACCCGGCTCAGGTTAAGAGCTCACTACGTGTTAAATGAATATATTCATGTACTCTTTGAACTAGCCCGAATTCCCATTTCCTTAACCAGCCTCCCCTTCCTCCCATTCAGATGCCCCTTTCCCGTGACTTACCACACTTCCAGCAAGCTGAGGAGACCAGTCAGTCACGGCTGCTTTATGTGCGCACGGCGAAGACCAGGATGGAGATGGGGTCATGTAACTCGGGAGGAAGTTCCCAGCTCTCCGTTGGGCCTCCCTCAGGCAAGTAGAAACCCCTGTGTTCGGCGCGACCCTGGTGGCAGGTCGGGACCAAGCCCAGAGTCCCAGGAGAAAGAAACTTCCGACCCTGCCCCACTCCGGGGGGTGCGTCACCCAGGGAGGCGGAGCGGCCCCGCCGGCGGAAGGCTGTCAGGATCCCCGCTGCCCCGGGTGTGCGCCCCGCGCCTCGGCCGGGTTCTGAGCACGCGCATCCGGCTCTCGGCCTGGGCTGGAGTCTGCGAGGCTCGCCCGTCCGCCAGGCGGAGCTGCACAGAGGCGTCCAGTAGTCGGCGGGCCCGTGGGGGAAACGCGCACCGGCCGCCCCACCGGCCTCAAGTGGACAACATGTTTGGCATCTCGTTCCGGGTGGGTTCGCCAGTAGCCATGTCCAGGCGAGAAGGCAGGGCAGAAAGAGGAGGGGTGCGGAGGCGGGCTGCAGCCGGGGGAGCTCGACGAGGCCTTCGGGAGTTGAGGAAAGTTCGACGGGCCTTCGGGAGCCGTCAAGAAGGCGCAGAGAAGGCTGGGAGCCGCGGGGTTTGAGGGGCGGGGCGGGGCGGGCACGCTGGGCAGGGCCCAGAGGGGGATTTGGAGAAGGGCGGGGAGGCGGGGCGCGGAATCTGGGGTGTAGGATGTGAGAAGAGGGTCTGGCGGATCTTTCCCAAATCGTTGAGGCTTTGGCTTGGGTCAGGAAATGAGCTGGCCGGCCCCACGGGGTGGTGTGGCGGGGTTTGGGGGACTGATGAGGGGAGGCAGTCCAGCCCCTGGAGGGTGTTGGTGTGTTCTGGCACACTAAGGCCCCTTGATAAGACTACTTCCCCACCCCTATCCCACCCCTGGCCTGCCCTGAGTGGGTGAACTGAGAGGGGTAAGCACATCCCCGGGCCTACTCCTAGCCACGACCACTTTGGGAGGAGGTGGTGTCCAACCCACAGCCTTCCTCTTTAGTTCTGTCCTTGGGGGTTGGAACCTCCCTTCTAAATGGTGTGTTAAAAGCAATGTCAACAAAGCAAAAACTGACCCTCATCACATCCACTAGGGAACTCGAGGGATTTGCTCCCTTTGAAGTAGCCAGGATGAAGGCTGCTGGGCATGGTGACCTGACACTTAGCCTTCCCAGGTCATCCGCCTGGCCTGGTCCGGGGGGTCTAACGTATCTAGCAGGGATGACCCATAGCTGATCCCTCCCTACACTCTGGTCCGCTACGGACTTAGCCTACTTTCTGTTTTAGTACCTCTCCTTCTGCCTAGGTTATTTCAGGCATAGCCCAGCGTCTTCTGTGCCTTTCAGGGTGGGGAGGGTGCACCTGAGACCTACTTAGCCTGCTAAGGGGCAGGCAACACCTAGGTGCTGTGCTCACATTGTGTCTGGTCAGGACCCATCCCTTCTCCTCGCCTTCACTGTCATTGGGCTCACTGTGTTCCTGTTGGCTCTGAAGAACATGAAGTCAAAGAGAAGAACTCTTACCACCTTACAGGACCCTGAAACCAAGTACCCACTGCCCTTGATTGAAAAAGAGGTAATGGGTCAGCCCACCCCCTCTCCTGTCAGTGGGTGAAAGAGAGAACAAGTGTCATGGGGAATGTGCTGGCTGGGAGGCAGGGAAGTCAGGTTGGCATTTCATGGTCTCCAGTTTGCTCCCACTTCCCTTGTGTGTGTTTGTCTGGGGTAGCCTAAATGGAGCTTCTTTCCCAAGCCTCTGAACTGTTTAGCTTCTAGAGGCTTCTAGGTTTCCAGAAAGCTGAGAGAGTCTGCTTCTGTGTTTTCTGTTGTTTTTTTTTTTCCTTTTTTTTTTTTAGCAAATCAATCATAATACCCGGAGGTTCCGCTTTGGACTGCCCTCATCAGACCATGTCTTAGGTCTCCCCGTAGGTGAGCGGGGTTTGGTGTCATCACTAGGTGGGGGCCTTGCAGGGCTAGGCTCTCTGCAACTATCTGAAAGACAGCCAAGGTGTGGAGGTGGCCCTGATACCCTTCCTGAGCTATACGAGCTCAGGGAGTGGGGAGATGGACTTGAGGGCAGTACATTCCCTTTCTTCATTGTTGATTTGTTGGCCAACACAAAAGTGATACCTTAATAAACATTGAAAAGAGTTGAGCCTAGAGTCAGAAGGACTTAAGATTTCATTGCATTCTCTTTCGTGGGTGACCTTAGGCAAGTTGCTCCACCTCTCTGAGCCTCAGTCTATGAAATGGGGTTTCCCAGGCTTACCTGTCTGCCTCGTTTGAGTAGTTGTGTGGATAAGATCATTGATGGATGTGAAAATTCAGAATCTGCAAAGTGCTGCGCACGTGGGAAGGATGGAGGAACTGATGTTCCCTTACATCAGGATAAAGGCCAAGAATGTGTTGGGAGGAGCTCCCCTTCCCCCCACACACATACACTATGTGACTTCTCTGCAGGGTCCCCAGACCCACACAAGTTGTGGACACCAGCTCTAGAAGTCTTAGAGTTCAGGTTTCCTACTTCTAGTTTTTAGCACCACCAGGCTTTTGTCAGTCTTAGTGAGATAGAAACCTCTGCTAGGCCCAGGGCCTAGTTGGGCTGGGAAGCTTTGTGCAAGCTGCTAGTGCAGTTTCCTGCCTGTTAGGATCATCATCCACAGCCTACTTGTCCTGTGTGCACTGGATAAACCTTGACATCACCTACATCAAGTGATTAAATCGTACACTAGAGATCCAGCTGGGTTCCTGGGCCTCCTTGCTGCTCCCTCTCTGCCTTTCCATGTATGAGAGCTCATGCCAGGCTGCTATCCAATCCTCTGCCTTGCTGTGGGGTCGGTCCTGTTGGCAAGAAATCAGATTTGTTAAACCTAACTTGGCCCACTCTCTCCTCAGCCCTGATGTAGGCAGTGACAAGTTAGTGGGCAAGGTGATTTAGAAGCTTCTGGAAAAGTCTGATGAGGGCTCAGATTGCTTACATATCCCATTTCAGCTAAAGTGAATCCTTTAGAGATGGGGCCCTAGAGATCAGTTTGGGCAGCCCCTTTTCTCTGAGAAGCTGCCAGGCTGGGCCCAGGTTGGCTGCATCTAAAAGACCCATTCCAGATTTCATGTTTCACATTAGTTCTCAGAAGGAAGCTACTTCAGACATATCCCTGGTGCCCAGCCAGGCCCTAGCCAGAGTCATAGAACCTGTCCTTTCTTAACCCAGTGTTTGCATATTGGGCTTCAGGGCTTCCTGAAAGACTGACTTATGCCCCAGGAGCAATTTGAAGGACCAGTCCCTCTATACCCTCCCCTTCTTGCTTACCTTCCTTCTCTTTTCCTTCTTCTCACTCTGTCTCTCCCTGGGTCTCTGCTTCTTTCTGTGTATCTGCTCCATCTTCCTTCATCAACTAATTTCCCGTACTTATACAGTTTGATTCCTTCAGAAACTAGCACAGAGCTTTCTCTTGCTTCAGGCTCTTATCATCTCTTATTTGCAGCCTCTGTCCTCACTACTAATTACTTAAGTTAGTTCTTTCTCCCATTTCTGATCAAGCAGAAAATTGAGTGACCCAGCCCATCATTTGACACTGGGATGTTGTTATAATTCATAGGTCTCTGGCCCTCTGGCCATACCTGATCCAGTCACTTCTATCCTGGAGGGGCAGAATTACATGGTTCAGAGCTCCACTGTTGCCCCTGAGCAGAGCCATGCACCAGGAAGACACAATGCTATTGCTAGAACTTCTGGTCCATGTGTGTCCAAACCCTGTGACCCTGCAGTATCTGAGCTCAGGCCTGCTTCTAGGATCCAGATGAGGTTTCTGATTCATTCACAGTTTAGGGAGAGATGAGTTTGTTAAGATTATATTCTTTCTGTAATTTTTAATACTCTCTTACTTTAATTAGCTCTTCCTATTCTACTAAGCACTTGGACACAGTACATGTGCTTTGAGAGTAGGCTTCCTGTATGAGAAGCTCACAACTACACTCTGATTGAGTTAGGGCAGCTTCATCATCCCCATTTAACAGAAGAGACCAAGACCCAGAGAGGTGAACTGACTTACCCAGGGTAGCTCACTCAGTGAGAGGGCAGACCTAGAACCCAGGCACCCTGAGTTTGGGCTCCTTACCTGCTTGCCTCCCCTCACCATGTACCCACCTCATTGACACTAAGTACTTAATGGGATTCCTGTGTCCTTAGGCTAAGTCATGCTCAGACTTATATCTGATACTTTTTCTGTAGGTAACTATGTCCATCTCTTGGCCAAAATCAATGATGATTTGGTGATCAGGGCTTACACGCCAGTCTCCAGTGATGAAGACCGTGGCTTTGTGGACTTAATTATAAAGGTAAAGGAGGCTCACTGTGTCCAGCTGCCTCAAGCTTACAGAACCTGTTGAGAACTGTGGGGTGGTAGGGTGGAAGAGTAGTGCCTCTTCTCCAAAGGAACACATGCCCTGGACAGGGCTTTCCAGAGCAGTGTCATTTAACAGTGAAGCCACATTTAGCCCCGTGATGTCTTCAGGGATTACTGACAGAACTGTAAGAGCAGAGGATTTTCTAGGCAGAGTTTCCAGTGTCAAATGCATTTTTGAGTTTTATATGACTGTGGCCTCAGATCTGGGGGTGTGAAAACTAAGCTGCTTTGTTTTTCAGATCTACTTCAAAAATGTTCACCCCAATTATCCTGAAGGGGGTAAAATGACTCAGTACCTGGAGAACATGAAAATAGGGGAGACCATCCTTTTTCGAGGGCCAACTGGGCGCCTGTTCTATTGTGGACCAGGTACTGGGGAATTCACACTGGGCCTCCAGCTGGGAGGAAGAAGATTCCCTGGATAATTCCATTGTTCTAGAAAACTCCTCAGAATTGAGTCACCCAAGCTTGTCCTTTATCTCTTCATTCATGCGTACATTTGTACATTCATTCACACATCATTGACGACCACATCTATCATTCATTCACATAATCACTTCCCAAGATTGTGTCATTAAAGCAGAGGAATGACTTGGTATTTCATCACTGTATCTCCAGCACAATAACTGATACATAAGAGGTGGTGCTGGATAATGCTGAAAAATGGATGGACAGATGGAATGTGTAAGAGTGAACACTTATTCATTTACTCATATCATGATACATTTACACACTCATTCACTGCTGTGGGTGAGAGTGTCTTGTGAGGCTCCATATTAACTTAATCTTTTTTTAAAAAAATTTATTCCAGTAGCATATGTACAATCTAAAATTTCCCCTTTTAATCACAATCACATATATAATTCAGTGCTGTTAATTATACTCACAATATCATGCTATCGTCACCATCCATTATCAAAACTTTACAATCAACCCAAATAGAAATTCTGTACAATTTAAGCATTAACTCCCCATTCCCTACCCCCACCTCAGAATCTATACTTTAGATTCTGACTCTATGAGTTTGCTTATTCTGATTATTTCACATAAGTATGATCATACAATATTTGTCCTTTTGTGTCTGGCGTATTTCACTCTATGTGATGTCTTCAAGGTTCATCCATGTTGCATGATTTAGAACTTCATTCTTTTAATGCTGAATATTACTCCATTGTATGTGCCACATTTTGTTTATCCATTCACTGTCTGATGGACGCTTAGATTGCTTCCATCTTTTGGCAATTCTGAATAATGCTGCTATGAACATTGGTGTGCAAGCATCTGTTCGAGTCCCTGCTTTCAGTTCTTTGGGGTATAAACCTAGTAGTGAGATTGCCAGGTCAAATGATAGTTCTATGCTTAGCTTTCTGAGGAACTGCCAGGCTGTCTTCCATAGTTGCTGCATCATTTTACATTCCCAGCAGCAATGAATGAGTGTTTCTATTTCTCTGCATCTTCCCCAACACTTGTAATTTTCTGTTTTTTTTTATTAATAATTGCCATTCTAATGGGTGTGAAATAGTATCTCTTGGTTCTCATTTGCATTTTTCTAATACCTAATGATGATAAACATCCTTTCATGTGCTTTTTTAACCATTTGTGTATCCTCTTTAAAGAAATGTCTATTGAGGTCTTTTGCCTATTTTTCAATTGGATTTGTTGTTGTTGAGTTGTAGGATTTCTGTATGTATTCTGGATGTTAAACCCTTAGTAAGTAGTTTCCAAACATTTTCTACCACTGAATTGTTTGTCTTTTCATTTTCATAATACAGTCCTTTGATGCATAAAAGTTTTAAATTTTGATGAGGTCCCATTTATCTATTTTTTCTTTTGTTCCTTATGCTTTGGGTTTAAAGTTTAAAAAATCATTACCTAACATAAGATCCTGAAGATGCTTTCCTACATTTTATTCTAGGAGTTTTATGGTTCTGGTTCTTGTATTTAGTTAGGGCTTTGATCCATATTGGATTAATTTTTCTATATGGTATGAGATAGGGGTTCCCCTTCATTCTTTTACATATGGATATCCACTTCTCCCAGCACCATTTGTTGAAGAGACTATTCTTTCCCAATTGAGTGCACTTGGCAGTCTTGTCAAAAATCAATTGGCCATAGATGTGAGGGTCTATTTCTGAACTCTCCATTTTATTTCATTGGTCAATTTATCTATCTTTATGCCAGTACAATGCTGTTTTGACCAATGTAGCTTTGCAGTATGCCTTAAGTCAGGAAGTGTGAGTTCTCCAACTTCGTTCTTCTTTTTCAAGATGGTTTGGCTATGTGAGGACCCTTACCCTTCTACATAAATTTGATGGCCTTTCCATTTCTGCAAAGTAGGCTGTTGGAATTTTGACTGGGATTGCATTGAATATGTAATTGCTTTGGAAAGAATTGACATCTTAACAATATTTAGTCTTCCAATCCATGAGCGTGGAATGTCTTTCCATTTATTTAGAACTTCTTTGATTTCTTTCAGCAATGTTTTGTAGTTTTTTGTATATAAGACCTTTACATCCTTGGTTAAATTTATTCCTAGATATTTAATTCTTTTAGTTGCTGTTGCGAAAGGAATTTTTTTCTTGATTTCCCCCTGTGATTGCTCATTACAGATGAATAGAAATACTACTGATTTTTACATGCTGATTTTGTACCCCACCACTTTGCTGAATTTGTTTATTAACTCTAGTAGCTTTGTCTTTGATTTTTCAGGGCTTCCTTTATATAGGAACATATCATCTGCAAATAATGAAAGTCTTACTTCTTCCTTTCCAATTTCAATGCTGTATTAGTTAGAGTTCTTTAGGGAAACAGAACCAACCGGAGATTTCTGTAAATATGATTTTATAAAAGTGTCTCACACAACTGTGGGAATACTTGAGTCCAAATTCCATAGGGTAGGATGTATGAGTCCAAATTCTGTGGGGAAGGATGCACAAATCCAAATTCTGTAGTGCAGGCAGCAAGCTGGCAACTCCAGTGAAGGTCTTTGATGAACTCTCCAGAAGAGGCTGGCTGACCAAAGAAGAAAGGAAAGTTCTCTCTCTTCTCCCTTAAAAGTCTTCAACTGATTGGATTAAATCCAGCCAGTTGAATTCTCTCTTTTGGAAGACACACCCTTCATTGATTTATCAGCCACAGATGCAATCAATTGACTGATGATTTAATAAACCAGCCTTCTGGGTTATTAACCAGCCACAAATATCCTTGCAGTACTGGTTAGGCCAGTGCTTACTTGACCAGACACCTGGGCACCATCACCTGGCCAAGTTGACACATGAACCTAACCATCACAGATGCCTTTTATTTCTTTTATGTGTCTAACTGCTCTGGCCGGTACTTCCATACAATGTTGAATATTAGGTGGTGACAGTGGGCATCTTTGTCTTGTTCCAGAGCTTAGAGGGAAATCTTTCATTCTTTTACCACTGAGTATGATGTTAGCTATGTGTTTTTCATATATGCCCTTTATCATGCGGAGGAGCTTTTCTTCTATTCTTATCTAAGTGTTTTTATCAAGAAAGGATGCTGGATTTTGCCACATGCCTTTTCCAGGTCAATTGAGATGATCATGTGGTTTTTCCCCCTTTGTTTTGTTAATGTGGGGTGTTATATTAATTGATTTTCTTGTATCGAACAAACCTTGCATACCTAGGCTAAAACCCATTTGATCATAGTGTATAATTCTTATAATATGCTGTTGGATTCAATTTCCTAGTATTTTGTTGAAGATTTTTGCATCTATATTCAATATTCAGTATATAGAAATTGGTCTACTTTTCTTTTCTTGGAGTGTCTTTATCTGTTTTTAGGGTGATGTTGGCCTCATAGAATGAGTCAGGTAGTGTTCCCTCCTCTTCAACTTGTTGGAAGAGTTTGAGGAGGACTCATAGTAATTCTTGGAATGATTGGTAGAATTCACCTGATCCTGGACTTTTCTTTATTGGGATGTATTTATGATTGATTCAGTCTCTTTACTTGTAATTGGTGTGCTGAGGTCTTCTCTTTCTTCTAGAGTTGGTGTAGGTTGTTCATATGTTTCTAGGAATTTGTCCATTTCATCTAGGTTGTCTAATTTGTTGGCATACAGTTAGTTTTTCATACCATCCTCTTATGATCCTTTTTGTTTCTTTGGGGTCAGTAGTAATGTTCCCCTCTCATTTCTGATTTTATTTATTTGCATCTGCCCTCTCTTTTTCTTTGTCAGTCTAGCTAAGGGTTTATCAATTTTATTGATCTTTTCAAAGAACCAAATTTGGTTTTGTTAATTATGTTTTGTTTTATTTTTTAATTCTCAATTTCGTTTACTTCTGCTCTAATCTTTGTTATCTCTTTCCTTCTGCTTGCTTTGGGATAAGTTTGCTGTTCTTTTTCTAGTTCCTCCAGGTTGTGCAGTTGGGTTGTTTAACTCTTTCTTCTTTTTTTAATGTGTTTAGGACTATAAATTTCCCTCTCAGCACTGCCTTTGCTGCATCCCATAAGTTTTCAGAAGTTATGTTCTCATTTTCATTCATCTCGAGATATTTGCTGATTTCCCCTACAATTTCTTCTTTGATGCACTGTTTAAGAGTGTGTTGACTTACAGATATTTGTGAATTTTCCGGTTTTCTGCCTGTTATTGATTTCCAGCTTCATTCAATTATGGTCAGAGAAAGTGCTTTGTATAATTTCAATCAGTTGAAATTTATTGACCTGTTTTGTGACCCAATATGTGGTCTATCCTGGAGAATGATCCATGAGCACTTAAGAACAATGTATATCCTGCTGATTTGGGGTGCAATGTTCTGTATATGTCTGTTAGGTCTAGTTCATTTATCATGCTATTCATATTCTGTTTCTTTATTGATCCTCTGAGATGTTCTGTCTACTGACAAGAGTAGCATATTGAAGTCTCCAGCTATTTTTGTAGAGACATCTATTTCTCCCTTCAGTTTTGCCAGTGTTTACATCACATATTTTGGGGCATCATGGTTAGGTGCCATAAGTATTTATGATTTTTATTTCCTGTTGGTGGATTCCACTTTTATTAATATATAGTATCCTTCTTTGTCTCTTACAACAGCTTTTGACTTCAAGTCTATTTTGTCTGATATTAATATAGCTACTCCCGCTCTTTTTTGGTTACTATTTGCATGGAATACCTTTTTCCATCCTTTCATTTTTAACCTATTTGTGTTTTGGTCTAAGATGAGTCTCTTGTAAACAAAATATAGTTGGCTTATGCTTTTTTATCTGTTCTGACAATCTGTGTCTTTTGATTTGGAAGTTTAATCCATTATAACATTCAGTGTTATTACTCCAAGGGCAGTACTTCAGCCTTTTTGTCCTTTGGTTTTTATATATTCTTTTTTTTTCTTTTCCTTTATTGCAACCTCTTTTTCTGATAGTTGATGTTTTGTGGTGTATCTGACTGATCTCTTTCTCATTTCTGTTTCTGTATACTTTTTAAATACTTTGTTTCCAGTTACCCTGTGTTTTATATTATACAACCTACATCTATAACCTACTAATTTGAAAAGATACCAGCTCAGCTTCAATAGCTTACACATTCTCTGCTTCCATATCCCTCTGTTTCCCCTTTTTATGTTGTTTTTGTCTCACATTCTCTCTTTATTTTTGCATGTCATTATCAAGAAATATGGCTTTTTCTTGTTCAACTGTATTCTGAATCTTGTAGGAGTTAGGAAGTAGAGTTACATATTGAAGATACAGTATTATTGGGTTTTGCATTTACCCATTTAGTTACCTTTACTGAAGATCTTCACTTCTTCACACTGCTCCAAGTCACTCTCACCTGTCTTTTCCTTTCAACCTGAAGAACTCCCTTTAGTAATTCTTGTGAGGCAGATCTTTTGTTTATGAACTCTCTCGGTTTCTGTTTATCTGTGAATGTTTTAAACTCTCCCTCATTTTTGAAGGAGTTTTGCTAAAGCATTTTTGACTGGCAGTTTTTCTCTTTCAGTACCTTACATATATTGTACCACTGCCTTCTCACCTCCACTGTTTCTGATGAAAAATTGGCACGTAGTCTTATTGGGTATCACTTGTATGTGACAAGTTACTTTTCTTTTGCTGCTTTCAGAAATATCTCTTTATCTTTGGCATATGACATTTTGATTAGTATGTGTCTCAGAGTAGGTCTATTAGATTTTATTCTTTTTGGAGTACATTGTCCTTCTTAGATACGTATATTTATGTCTTTCTTAAGATTTGGGAAGTTTTCTGTCATTATTCCTTCAAATAGTCCCTTCTGCTCCTTTTCCCTTCTCTTTTCCTACTGGGACATCAATGATGCCTGACGCATATATTTGTATGCTTTATGCTGTCCCTCAAGTCCCTGAGACACTGTTCAATTTTTTTTCTATTCTTTTCTCTATCTTTTCTTCTACGGTTTTAATTGTCCTGTCTTCTGGTTTGCTGATTCTTAGCCTGTTCAGATCTGCTGTTGTATGCCTCTAGTGTATTTTTAATCACTGTTATTGTGCCTTTCATCCTCATACTTTGATATGCTTCTTTTTAAAGTTTTGAGTAATTCTTTTTGCACTCAAACTGTCTTAATATTCTTTGGCACTATATCCACTATTTATTTTTATCCATATTTTCCTTCATCTTCTTGAACCATTTTAGAAGATTTGTTTGACCTTCTTTGATAAGTTGTTCCAAATTCTGTGTCTCCTCTGAAGTTTTAATTTGTTCCCTTGACTGAGCCATATCTTCCTATTTCTTAGTATGGTTTGTAATTTTTTGCTGATATCTGGCCATCTAATTATTTTGATGAGTTAACTCTGAATTTCAGCTTCTCCCTCTTGTCTAGGGTTTTATTGTTGATTGACTTTGTATTAAGACTCTTCTTTAACACTTGATCCAACTGATTCCGGCCCTTTAGAGTAGCCTGTGTTTAACTCTTCAGATTTTCTCATCTCTTCTTCTTCTGATTCTTGAGCTGGATATGTGGTTCAATTTTACAAATGTAACAAAAGATTGCCCTTTTGTGTGCAGTTGTTTCACCTCCAAGAGAAAGCTTCATGTTCTCTGTTCCTTCTCTGGGGATTTTGTTCTGTTCTGTCTGTGTACGGAATTTTCTCCCCAGCTCCTATGATTTGTTTAAATTTACTCCTTACTCACTGCCCCCTTTTCATTATACTTTTCAATTCTGGGACCCATCCTATATTACAGGTAGTTCGGTAACCCCCCCCCCTTTTCTTTTGCCATGAGGCTTTTCTGCCTCCAGTTTATTCCCTGTTAGGATATCCTTCCCTAGGGAGCCTGATGGGATCAATCCAGAAAGGTCCATTTTGCATTTAGGTGACCCAGCAAACAGAGACTGGATTGATTGTGTGTACCTCTTGCCAGCAGTTCTGCCATGGTTCCTGGGGGCCCTTTTGTAGGTGGCACTCCTCAGCTGCTTGTGTTCTGCCCTGGGTCTCTGCAGACTTGGGTCCCTGCACCTGGATATGCATGGGGTTTTAAGTCATGCTGGGAGTGGCTCTATGGTCTTCATCTGCAGCAGGAGGGACCAGGGCATACTGCCTCAGTGTGACTCTTAAGCTGCATGGGACCAAGTGAGGGGAAGGGGCCCAGACTGGCAGGTCTGGGATGTAAATCTCCTACCTGATTTTGGCTTTTTTTTTCTCTCTTTTTTTTGGTTCAGCCTTTGTGGAGTCCTCTTCCAGACTCTATCATACTCCAGAGTTCTAAGCAAGTGATACTTATCCTTTTATTAGTTGATTCTGAGGAGAAACTCTCAGGGGATGTCTTAAATCACCATGCATATCCAG
>PVKY010005201.1:0-17863 GCA_004027775.1 Bradypus variegatus
ACCCGGAGCATCAGTCCAGGAGCCGACTCTCCCCATTGGGACGTTTGCTCCCTGCTGTGCCTCCAGCCCCAAACAACCTGGTGCATGGAAGATTTTCAGAACTACCCACTGCATGAAGGGGCCCATCCCGTCCAGAGAAGCATGGGGAAACTGAGGCTGGGTCCATGGCTCAGACTCAACAGGCCCTTCCTGTGCCTCCCCTCCCCCTCCCCAGCTACCCTCCCCCCCCACGCCCTCCCTGCAACCCAGCACAGGGTCCGGTCTCCTCACCCACTGTGAACAGCCCCGTTGTGTGCAGGGCAGGCAGATGTATGGGCCGTGGGGGGAGGCAGGAGGGGCCCCCACACAAGGAGGCCCAGTGCTCACACAGTGGGCATCAGTGAGCACGGCCCGGGGCCTGGCTCTTTCCACCGGGCTGGCAGCAGCTGGGCCTTGGCCCAGGAGGGAGGGCTGGCGCCTGCCTCCCCCACCCATCCTGCTGAACCTTCCCAAGGAGACCCTAAGAGGGTGGGGAGGTGGGGGGCTCAGCTGGCCCAGTAGGCAGCGGGAAGCACCCTGCTTTGTTTTGATGCTAGTGAGGTGACATTCCGGTAATACAGCACTCAGCATTTTAAAGCTAATGACACAGGGGCACGGGGTGCCTTCACAATGGGGTGCAGCCAATGCTACCACTGATTCCAAGAGTTTCATCTGTACCCATAGAGCAGTCCCCCATGCCCCCAGCTCCCCCAGCCCCTGGAAACCCCTGATGTGCTTTCTGTCCCTACAGATGTGCCTCTTCTGGACACTGTGTATAACAGGAGTCACACACCGGGTGGCCCAGTGCATCTGGCCTTTCACACGGCACATCTTCAAGGCCCATCCTTGCCGCAGCCTGTGCCAGAACCCTGATGGTCACTGTGGCTGAGCGACGTGCCACTCACCAGTGACGGGCACTGCGCTCGTTTCTGCTCTCTGGCTACTGTGACTACCGCAGGGACGAACATTTGCTTCTGTGTGGACATGTGCTGTGCAGACCATTCTTTGGGGCATATCCCTGGGGCAGACTGGCTGGGCCATCTGGGGACTCTCTGGGCTGAGCTTTCTGAGGAACTGCCAGCTGTGTTCCCACACTGGCGTTTCCGACATTGCTCAGCTCCTGGGCTCACGGGCAGAAGCAGCTGTCGGGGGCACTTGGTCCTGGGCCCCCAGGTTTTGCACCAGCAAAGCCACCACCCACCAACCAGAGGGCGTGCACCTGGCTCTCCCCACGCTGAAGGTGGGAAAGGAAGGACAAAGGGACAGCAGGCCCGGGGGGGGGGCAGGGTGTGAGTGGGCCTCTCCAGACTGCTGGCCTGGGAAAGGCATCCCTCTGCCACTCTGGCAGCTCTGACGACAGGGAATTAACCCTCAAGGCTGGTGGGGACAATTCCCGGGGGAGAAGCCTTATGGTGAAAGATAAGCCCCGGGAGCCAGAGCCAGTGGAATGGACTGACTGTGGGCCTCAAGGAGGAGATGGGAAATGTGGAGCTGGGGAAGGAAGGTATCTGGGTGGGGGGGGCAGATAAGGAGGGTGCATGCCAGGGGCAGAAGATGCAGGCTCTGGGCACAGGGTGCAAATGTGCTGGGGTTTTCCAGCCCAGAAGGAGCAGCCTGGCCTGCGGGCCCCTAAAGCTGAGAGGTCGCTGGCCCTCCTGGATCTTGTTCCCAGCAACCCTGGCTCCTACCTGACCCCCCAGGGAGAAGGGGGCTTCAAAAGCCAGACTGAGGAGCAGCCTGCATACAGCTTCCGGGAACAGCTAGGTGCACGGGGGTGCCTGGGTTCCCAGTGATGGCAAGCGGCACAAAAGCATGTGTAAGGGGGTGAGATCCCCCCCATTTCTCAGCAGCGGCAGGCAATGGCTCTGCTGAGGCCGGTGGAGGGGCAGCTCCGGGGTCAGGGGACACCACTGAAGGAAGCAGAAGAGGAGCTGCTGGCAGCTGGGAGACACCCGGAAATAGCCAGGGGGACCTTGGGGGAAGGAGCCGAGGACAAGCAAGGATGGCAGGGGAGGGGCGGAGGCTCAGCCCAGGAGGGCCAGACACGCAGCTCCCCGCAGCCCAGGGCTGCTCCTTCTGGGCTAGGAAAGGGGGACATGGCACACCCCCTGCCCTGGGGGGCCTGGCTGGGTCCAACCCCGTGGGCCCCTGCAAGCACTTTATTCCCTGTCCCTCCCCGGCCTTAACCCCAAATCCCACCCGCAGCCCTAAGAAATGGCCGAGGTCATGCACCCCAGCTGGTCCCAGACCTGTGGAATAAACAGCCGGGGCCGCAGTCCCAGCACCTCCCTCCCTCCAGGGGAAGGGCGGGCACCAGGGGAGCGGGCTGCTGAAGTGCATGGCGAACCCAGCCCGATTCCGAACGGGAATGCAGATTCTTGTTTGGGGATTTGCTCAAACCCCTGAGTAATGACATCAGGCTTAGGGGGCAGGCAGGGCCCAGAAGCTCTGGGGGGATCCACTCAGCTACCCCCCTGCCTCTGGCCATGGTCTGCACCTCAGCCCACTCTGGCTCCCTCACGGGTGTCTTCTGTCCTGTGACCAGGGTGGGGGCCTCCAGGAAGGCGTCCCACACGGACAGGACAGGCTCCCTCACCTGCCCACGAGAACCTCAGGACACACCTGCCCCTACCTAATGCAAGCCCAATCCAGTGCCCGCAGAGACCCCCGGACCCGGGGGCTGAGCCTGAGGAGACACACGTAGGGTCAGGCAGGACAGAGCCTGCCGCCCCCACAAGGCCCGGAGCTGCCGAAGGCAGGGGACATGGGGCAGAAGTGGGTGCTCTCCCAGCAGGGAGGGACCTGGGGTCAGGAGCTGGGCCTGGCTGGGGGGTGGGCACTGCCAGCGAGGCCTGAAGCCTGGCCAAGCCGGGGACACCGATCCACTGCTCTCACAGTGACCCGTCTTCCTGCCCGCCACGGGGCACGGGAAGCTCTGGAAGATGCGACCAGGAAGAGCCCGGCAAGAAGGAAAGCGGCCCTGTGGGTGGAGGAGGGTCTCCTGGGACCAGAGGTCCTCACCCAATGGCCGGCCACACTGTTCCGGAAAGCCGCGGCGTGGGGCAGGGGCAGGGGCAGGAGCTGCACCCTGCGGTCCCTGGGGAGCCCTGCCCGGGAGGGGAACACAGACTTGGGGGAAACCCCTTTCTTCTTCCTCAAAGGCAAACGTCTGGAGACAAATGAGTTCCCCTGGCCCAGCTCCGCCCCCACAGGCTCTGGAGGCCCGACTCAGGTGCAGACTGAGCTTCCACCGCGGCGTGCCCTTCCCGGACTGGCTCCCGTCTGTGAAGCAGGACTAGAGCATCCGCGAGTCTTCTGGAACATACACATGCACAGAGCTCAGCTAACAACCTGCAACGTTCTGGCTGCACACACCTGCCTTTGGCTCCTGGAACATGCCAAGGTGGCTCCCTCCACTAGGCCCGGCCGAGCTCCGCATCGCCCAGCTGGCAGCAAAATGCACCCCAGCTACTCAGAGGGGCCCCTCCCTCCATCAAGAGCCAACTGTCGGGCCTCCTCCTGTTTAATTCATTCAGAACACTGGTTACCTGAGATTACCCTGTTGGTTCACCCTACTGCCCCTCAGTCCCTGACACAGGTACAGGACAGCTTGTCCCCTGCTCTATCTCCAGACCCCAAACCAATGCCTGGAACTTGACTGGATTAATTAAAGAGTGAGCACTTGAAGAAACAAAAGCCCCTTCAGATGCCTGTACTGGGTACATTCAAGGCACTGACGGCCTATTTCTCTGGTTAATAATTTAACCACTAGAGTTGAATAGGGTTACCTAATGGCAACGGTAAGAACAATTTCTATTTTTAAAATCCATACTGAAATTAATCACATGCAAGCCTCCCGTGCCGTTATCACAGGGTTTGAACAGTGGCACTTTGCAGGGACAAAAGCCTTCTTCAAAGGGCCGGGGCACAGGAACACTGGCAAAGCAGCAAACTATTTTCTTTAGCATTTCCCAAGGGCTGTTTGGAGGGTGGTGACGTCTCACTCACACGCCCCGCAACCTCAGAGGCTGGTGACAAGGGCAAGCAAGGGAGTCTATACCGGGGAGGTGAGGATGTTGTCCTGTAAAGCAGCATGATACCTGGGTGTGGGGTCCCTTCAGCAGGTGGGCAGGGGTACAAGACTGCCGAGGGGCTGAGAGGCAACATGGGTGCCCCACAATTCAATGTCCCCGGTCCCACTCGGCTGTGGGCTCCCGATCATTCGACCATTTAGGTGACTACAGGGCCGAGCTGTCACCTCCAGAGGACGGGTGGGGAGGCCATGGGAGGGCTGCTGGCTCCTGCCAGGCTTTGTGGGTGACACTTGAAGAGTCTGAGAACACACTCCTCTTCCAGCGGCTCTGGTGACATCACTGCACTAACCTGTCCGTCCCGCAGGCCAGAGGCTGAGTCACACCATGCAGGCAGAACCACGGCTGTTTCAGTGAGAGGAAAAGCAGCCCAGCCGGAACCAGACTTTTCTCCTTGGCTCAGTTCCAGGGGGCTTTCAGGCCTCAACAAGCAGACAGCGTTGGAGAAGCAAGAGCTCTCAGCACTCATTCGCTCATTCATTCATTCACTCAACATGGTCCCTGCCAGAAGGGTCTCAGGTTAAGAGGCCACGGTGGTTGTGAACGTGCTGGGTGGGCTCAGGGTGGGGGCACCTGGGACCCCTGCTCCTGGGGCCCCGAATCTCAAAACACACCAAGCCTACATCTGGGACTTCCTACAGATTCACTGGCTCTGGCTCAGTGGGCCGGGGAAGCTGCAGGAAACACTGGGATAATGTGTCATCAGCACAAGCAAAGCGCAGGAAGGCCTGGCGGAGTGAGAGTCGCCCGTGGCTTCACAAACAAGGTGGTGTTTGAGCCAACCCTGAAAATAAACAGGAGCTTCCCCGGTGGAGGGGCAGGGCCCTGGTCCCAGCACTCCGGCTGACAAAGGCTGCACCTGCTCAGTCTCAGGTGAGCTGGCTGGGGCCCCCGTTGCGCAGCCGAGACCCTGCTCCAGTTTCCACTTCTGGCCACCGCGACCAAGTGGCCGGCGGGTTCATCCACATGCAGTCCCCGTGGCTGGGACGCTGGCCTCGGGCAGGGCCAAGGAGGACCTGCTCATCTCTGGTCAGAAGAAGTGGGTCCCTGAGGGGACGGCAGCCTGCACAGCTCCACAGCCGAGAGCTGCAGGGGGGCATGAGTGTTTGGGATGGGGACTCCTCCCACCCTGGCCCGGCCCACAGGGGCAGCTGTCCACTGCGTTCCTGCATCCACCAATCCACTGCCTCACACCCGCCTGCTTCCCAGCAGCCGAGCCCGCGCTGTCCCTCACAGCCCCTCACAGCTGGGGACACTTTCTACTTCTTTCACCCCCATCTGCTTCTCTGCACACAACAGTTGCTGACACTCAGCACTTATCCCGGGCCAGGCACTGGGTGGTTCCACTTTTCAGAAAGTGCTTTATGTCAACCAACTTGTAGGTGCTCACAGTCATGCTCTGAGGTAGATATTATTATCACCCCCATTTTGCAGTGAGGAAATTGAGGCACAGAGAGATGAAGGGACTTGCCCAAGGCCACCCAGTTGGAAAGCGGCTGAGCAGGGGTCTGCACCAGGTCTGTGGGCTCTCGAGTCTTGCTCTAACCACTGGCACAGCTCACCCCGTGCCGCGTCCTTTACTGAAATGCACCAGGTCCACGGCCTTCAGGAATGCATCATGGGGCAAACACCCACGGAAGCCAAGCTCCAACCTGGACCAACAAGTCACCCGAGCCCGGGAGCCAGGAAGCCAGCTGCCCACGGGGGCCCGGCTGTGCAAAATGGAGCCTTGGCACGAAGCAGCGAGCACACGGCAGGGAAAGGGCCGCACACTACTACAGCCACCCATGGCCTCTGGCTCGGCTCAGACCCCACGACAGCGGGTGGGTAAGTGGTGCAGCGCAAGGAGAGCAGGCAGCTGCGGAGGTGGCTCACAGGACACTGCAGGGGCCGGGCCTGAGGGTGCTGAGAGCCTGGCCCCGCCTCTCCTTTCCAGAGCGGGACTTGGCTTGCTGCTGGTCATTCGTTCCTTCCGCCAGACTGACCGGGCACCAGCATCCGGCCTGTCCTGGGGCCACAGGGAGCAGACAGACCCATTCCTGTCCACAGGGAGCTTACAGTCAGCCCCAAAACAGCGGTGGAAGGGTCTGACGTTGTGGAGCTGTTCTGACTACTTATCCTCCACACAGTCCCAACTTCTTCCCGAACTCTCAGGCCAGGGGACATTAAAAAAAAAAAAATTTTGTAAACACTTCATTTTATAGGTGCAGCAAACAAGGCCCCACCTGTTGGGACTACTGCTTTCAATTTACTCTCAAAAAAATTTTTAAAAATTAACTTCAGCTGAGCGTGGGTCTGCACCAGGTCTTTTTACTTTCTAAGTGGTTACCAGAACATTTTAAACGACCTAGGTGACTCCCATCCTGTTTCTATTGGACAGCCCTGCTCTGATGTGTCAAAGGGGTTAGTGACTTGAGTCCTTTTTACATCATTTTTACAGGGTGTAAGGAAGAGACAAAGGGGGCACCGGCCTGGGCCGACGAGGCCTGGCTCTGAAGTTGGGCCAGTTCCCCGAGGCAGGGGGCCCGAGTCTCTGCTTCACCCTTAAGTGTGAACTGTTCCCCACTCACTGGGACTACTGCTTTCAAGTTTACTCTCCTTGAAAATGATTTTAAAAATTAACTTCACCTGTTTCTTTTTACTTTCTAAGTGGTTAGCAGAGTATTTCAAATGACACAAGTGGCTCGCATCCTGTTTCTATTGGATGGCGCTGCTCTGATGTGTCAATAAACGCTCACCTTTGCAAGATTTGGCTTCTACCTTGGCCTGGGAAGCCGGACCTAGAAACTGTACCCCCACACACCTGCCCCCACCTCTCTGCTCCCCCTCCAGCTCCACCCCTGGGCTTTTTGACATCTACCTCTGCACCTGACACCTACCTTCTGGGTTTGGGCTTCCACGGACCTGAGTCCTCCATATCCTCCATACCCTGCAGGGGAAACTGAGGCCCAGACAAACAAAGGGGCTCGGGGATAAGGAAAAAACAGTATCCAAGCCTGGAATTTCCAAGACTCCTGGAAATCCACAGCCTACTTGAAAGATGGGCTTGTTTTCTACTGGAAGGTCTGAAATAGTCCTCAGTTGGAAACCTTTTCTCTTTGGCTGGGGAGGGAAAGGAGAAAGAAGCCTAGCTGACGGCTCGCCGGGCACCTGCTATGCGGCAGGTACGGCACCACCTGTTTTACACACCAAATTGTTAGCCTTTGATGCCTGCTGGAACAAATCACTGCAAACTTAATAGCCTGAAACAGCACAATCCATTCTCTTACAGTTCTGGAGGTCAGAGGTTGGATGCAGGTCTCCCTCGGAGAAACCCACGTGGTGGCAGGGCTGCAACCCTTCTGGAGGCTCTAGGGGGAGGCCATCCCTTGCTTTTCCAGCTTCTAGAGGAGGCTTCTAGAAGCCCCCCATATACTCCTCAGCTCCTGGCCCCTTCCTCACTCCATCCTCAAAGCCAGCAGTGAGGACTGTCTCACCTCGCACCACTCTAACCTCCTACTCTGCCACCTTCTTCCTTTTGAAAACCCTGTGATTGCACTGGGCCACCTGCACAGCCAGGCTGCGCTCACTTACGGTCAGCTGATCAATAGCCTTAACTCCACCTATAGCCTCAAAGCCCCAACCCATGGACCTGGAGGGTTCACAGCTTTGAGGGATTAGGACATGGTGTCTCGGGGACCCAGACCCCAGCCTCCCTCCCAGGCAGCCCCTCTCATACCTCAAAACAGCCCCATGAGATAGGCAGAACATTACCCATTTTTACAGATGAGGAAGCAGATTCAGGAGTTAAGCAACGTGCTCAGGGACACCGCCCAGAGCTGAGGCCTAGCTGCCTGCCACAACATATTTTTAGTGGCACAGCAATTTTCAGATTTAGGGTACAAGTATTAATATAGCAACAAAAACACAGTTTTCTCACCTCCACTTTCAAAAGGGGTTTTATCACCAAAGGGACTAACATTATGGGCAAGAAAAGAATACATCAGCTTGCTGGATGCCTTCTTGAGTATCAATCATACACACACACATACCACGTGACAACCACATACAAGTGTCAGCCACCAGAAAGATGCCTGACTGCCCTTCTGAGTGCCAGCCCCAGAGACCTTTGCAAAACAGGGTGTGCCCCGTCAAGAAGGCTAGCGTGGAAGATTCTCTCTGCCTCCCATCCCAGCTGGCAGGCTGCTGAGGACTTAGATTCTAAGGGACAATGTGCTCCCCTGCACCCTGCTGCTCTGGGGCCCCAAGTGACAAGGGAGAGGTGCTGGGAGGGCTGGATGTGCTGCCTTCCATCCCCAAGGAGCCATGCAAGCATCAATCTCTGCTCTCCAGGTCCTTTTCTACAATGGGACCCGGATAGCAGCTCATCAGACATTTCTGGGAGGGATCTAATTAAATATTAACCATGCAAAAACCTCACTCTCACATTGCTCAATAAGTCACTGTGAAGACAAGCCAATCCAGATGCTGAAACCCAAGTCCACCTTTCCAGAAAAAAAGGGGCCCTCGGATGGGTAAGACTCACAATATTCGCCTATCAGAAAGTATCCGTCTCAGCCCCTGAGACAAAGCCAACGGGCAAAACCAAACCAAGACAAGACAAGAAAGCCGCCTTCTTGTTTACCAAACCAGCACCCTCTCGAGTCCTTTTACAGCGACTCCTTCTCTTTGACATTCTGGAGGGCTGCCCTTGATTTGTAACAACTCAAGAGACTAAGATCAATGAACTCGGCCCTTTAAATTCCATCTCCTCTGTGCAGATCAGACCACTTCATTTATACCTCCTCAAAAGCAAGGAATAAATTTAAAAAATCAGTGAACCAGAAAAAGTTGACAAAATCTAGACCCTCTCTGCCCGTGAAGTTTTTCTTATCATCCCTTAAATCCCAGTCCTGATGAATTATGTTAACGACTTGTAAAAACAAACGTGGCATTTCATTTAGACAGGCTATCCGGGTTGAAAATACACCGTTGGCCACCGTGGCGATAATCACGAGGATAAATTAATAATTTGCAGCCAGATCGGTTCCAGCCCTTGTTAGCTTTCATAAAACCTTGATGTCCGAAGCACGTCATGGCTTTTCACTGTTCATCACCAGCACAAACGTTAGCTGGTCCCCCTCGGCTGTTCTTGCTTCAAAATGAAAGCTGTTGTAGAATGTATGTGCTAACTTGATTTGAAAGTGACCGCAGAAGTCTTAGGTCTCTGCATAGAGAAGTGGGATGGCAGCCACAGATACCGCGGGGCTGCTTCAGAAGGGGGAAGGGGCCCTTGTGGCTTCCTCTAAAAAGGGGGATAGAATTTTTCAGTCTTGGTTGACTTATTCTGGCCAGTAAACAAGTCTGCCCCGCTCCCCAAGGCATAAGAACACTTCAGAGTTTGTCAAATAAAAAGGAACAGAAAGCCAGAGAGGCGCCTCCATCGTGTGTTCTCCGCAGACATGAACACATGTACAAATACCCACCCGCGCCATTAATTTTTAAAATAACCTTCCCAGGAGAGGCCTGGCGGCGCTGCAGGCGCGTGGGAAGCGCGGGAGGGGAGCCCCGGGAAGTCTCTGTCTGTCGGGCGCCCGCATTTAATAAGGGGGTGTGAACCTGTTTATTTATATGTGGGCCGCGCTCGGGCCAACGAGTCTGGCTGCATACGCGAAACTTTTCACCCCGCAGATAATAAGACACTGTACGGCCCTGGCAAACAGCTCTAGAGAAAAGGAAACAGGGAGTTTCCACTAAGGAAATGCAATGCTCCCCCCAGGTGGGGACATTTGTTGTTGTTTTTTAAGGAGTGGGAAAAGGTGGCAGGCAGGGGCTCACCTGCAGGACCCGCGGAGGGGAGGCACGGCCAGGGCAGAGGAAGCCACTCCGGCCGCGCCGGCCCGGGGCGCACAACTGGGTGCCCCGGCCCACCTGGGCCCCGCGCGCATCTCGGCCCGGGACGCCCCGCTTCCGGTTCACCTGGGAACTAGGCGGCTCGGGCGGCGGGGGGCGGCGGCCGAGCCCCGGCGCGCACACGAGGCGGGCGCAGGCCGTGCCCGGGCGCCGCGTCGCCCGGCGCCTCGGGGAGGCTGTGAGGGGAGAGGAGAAGGGGTGGAGAGGGTCCCGCCCGCCGCTCGCCTGGGTCTTGTCGAACTGCTCGCGCTCCGCCTCCAGGCTGTGGCCCGGCCTGCGGCTCAGCACCCGCGCCGGCACGTTCTTGATGCTGTTCATCCTGCCGCCGCCGCCGCCGCCGCTGCTCCGCTCCGGGCCCCGGCTGCCCGCGACTGAGCGCGTCACCGCGCGGCCGCCCGAGCCTAGGCACCGCGAGGCCTCGCGCAGCGCCCCCGCCGCCCCGCCCGCCAGGGGGAGGAGCCCGCGGCCGCCCCGCCCCAGCCCCGCGGGCCCCTCCCCTTGCCTGACCTCTACCCCCAGACCCACACTGCTCCCCGCCCTCTCCCGACTCCAGGACTCGAGCTTTCGGGTCTCTGCGGGTCGGGGGACAGGTCAACCGTGCCCCTCCACGCCTCCACCCCCCCACCCCGCGACCCCTGGACGCGCCCCACATTTCTCCTCCTTCCTCCCCGCCACGCCCGCCGCCTGTCGACGCCAGGCCGAGATTTGGTTAATGGAGACAACCTGGCCCCAATGACGATGGCCAGTGGAAGTGCTACCAGACTTATTTTTTTCCTTTTTGGTCTTGTATTAATTTATGTGTCAAAATGCATACAGTTAAGCTGTCCCCTTTTTGTGCATCTCTGACGGAAGTGCCGCTGTAACGCGGGGATGCGGGGTGAACTTGCAGAGATGCCTTGCACGGGCAGAGGGTGCATCAGGGAAGGCAGCGGGGATGGGGTTCAGCTGAGACAGGCTGCAAGCAGATGCTAGCCAGACACAAGTGCTGGCCACCAGGAAGATGCGCAGGTGGTCTGAGCCTTTTAAAAATTATTGGTTTGCTTTTTAAATAAAAGACTGAAGTAGAAAAAAAATTCTCCCAGGTGTATGCTCTCAGGTGGTTATTTTGTTTCTGCTAGCCTCAGCTTTCCCATCAGACTATTGGTGTGAAATCAGCCAATAGAGGTCATAAGAACTTTTCTCACTTTGAGGAGACTCATCACTTTTTAGGGGAGTGCAACCAGTTAGATCCCAGCTCTAGGGGAAAAGGGGCGTTTGCTATAATCTCATGGAATGCTACTGCCTCCCCCAGGAAGGGACACTCAGTATCTACTTGTAAGTTGTGTTTGAGAAGGTTCCCCTCACCACTCAAAAGAGAAATTACTCATGCTTTATCTAATTCCTAGCACCAAAAAGCTTCTTTTCCAAAATAACAATGTGAAGATAGCAACAATAGCTAATACTTATTGAATGCTTGTTTGCAAGTTCTGGAGCTAAACCCTTTACATGTATTTTCACATTTTTTAATCCTTAGCAACCTAGACAGTGTCTATGGTAAAAAATAAAGGCCACAGTCAAAGGGGATGCTTCCTGCCTGCTGATTCTCAGACTCCTTTTTCCACATCCAGCAGTAAGTTATGTGAATTTCACGCTTCTAAGGCAACTTCTTTTAATTCAGGCAATAACCCCTGTCTAAAATACCTGCCACGGTAGCTTATCACTCGCAACCCATTATGACTCTTCTTAATAAAAAGCACTGTGCTCAGCCTGTGGCAAGCAGTATCTCATTAATTTTTAGGGTTGGTGGTAGTAATTTCACATACAAGGAAATGGGCTCAGAGAGGTTAAGAAGGGTGGCCAAGTCACACAAACCAGTCAGCGGCGCCCTCAGCTATGCCTGCCTTCAAAGTCGGGGCTCTCGACAACAGGGCACTTGTACTTTATTTTGTGGACAATGATTGTTGCCACTGTACTGCCATGGGCTTGCTCTTTGGGATCCTTCCTAATACATCTCTGAGGGATTGTAAGTTATCTGCTTGCATATAAGATTCTGTGCTAACTGGAGGGCAAGGGCCATCCTGTCTCACTCACGTTCATCTTCTCAGTGCCTAGCGGGCTGCCTGGCACAAAGCAGTGCTCAACAATGCAGGTGAAATGAAGGCTGAAAAAGTGAGTAAACAGTGCTCCACAACTTGATACACTTAGACATATGGGTTAGTTTAACCAAAGGGCATTTCTGGTGTGCACAAGTACACACGCTTCGCCACTCTTAATTGTCAAGTTTCATCTCTTAGAAACATCTCCAGGCAGAGGACCTGGTTCTACCACTCGTCCATCATTGCTTGGCTGAGATTCCCCATGTCATCAAAATCAGGGTGTCATTTTGGTGTATCTCAAGAGTTTACCACCAGACTATTTAATCCTTCCCCAGGATGTTACAAAGGCAAAGTACCTGGCTTAGGAATTAGACCTTATTTTAAGGAAATGCCAAGAAGTAAAACAGTGGGGTTGACGTCACTGGGCTTACTCAAGTGATGTGTGCTGCAATACCCACCACGCCTCACTGACACCCTCAACAATCTGGCCTTCTAGCCCCATTGTGAGCCATCCGGGCCTGTCAGGCCTACAAATGCGTCATGCTGGGTCCACCTTGGGGACTTGCAAATGCTCTACCATTGTCTGGAATGTCTTCTTCCTCCTGTTTGCCTAGTTAGCATCTACTCATCTTTCAGCTCTTACATCAGATGTCACTTACTCAGGGAAGCGTTCCCTGAACCCTCCACCCTCAACTTACCTCCCTATTAAGTGCTGTCACAATATCTCAATCTTTTATTTCATAACGCTTACCATTTTTTAATCACCTATTTGTGTTTTTATTTGATTCAGGCCTGTCTCCCCCACCAGACTGTAAGCAAGGATCACATCTCCTTTGCTCACCTGTGTGTCCTCCAGTGTACAGTAGGTGTTCAAAAATTTGTTTTGCTCTTTTTATTTGTTGTGTCTCCTAAGCATGTGTTTGGCCGAGAACCCAGATATCATCCTTTATAGGACCAAGTAACGTGCACGTTCACTTGATAAACTCTCAGACTATTCTGGTTTTCAACCTACCTGGACAGCTGCTGTGCTAATTGTCTCTGGTTTCTTAATCTGGTTTTAGTCACTCTGTTCTCTATTACATATGAAGGGGTTACTGGGATTATTCTATTTCAGGCCTAGAATGATGGACCTTCCTGCAACAGACCCTGACAAAATTGTCACCAAAATGGCGAAAGAGAAACAAAGATATGTTACTGCAAAACAGCTACACCAGCTGCAGGTCTTTGACCACAAAAGGGAAGTCTCAGGCCAAGGCCATTGAAGGAAACTCCAGAACCAGTTAGCCACAGCCCAGGCAAGGTTTTAATCCTCAGCCACTTTCCTGAAATGAACAGAACCAACCTCATCTCACGGAGCCTCTCAACTCTGTGCATTCTATTGTTTTTAGGTAACACTCTTTTTCATTGTTTATGTATTATCTCAATTTATATTTTCTTTTTTGGGGGGTATTTCTGTATCTCTTTAAAAGGTCTTTTCATAAATTCCAAAAATATCCTTATAACAGAGCCTATTCCAATGGCTGAGATAGTTTCTGACAGGCAAATTATGTATAGTACAATAGCATTGCCTCCTCTTAAATGAAAGAGTGTTGATGAAAAAATATAATTGCTAAAATTCTGTATTATCTTGCACCTATTTTAAACAAAAGTGGCTTGGATATTTAGGTAACTTGGATTGAGATGGATAAATTGATGATGTTAAAATTTCCCATTTTTAAAGTACATGTAAAATAATTAACAATACTGAAGTGGGGTAGAAGTAAGTGTTGTAGATACTTTAATCCTATAAGCTAAAATATAATTAGCTCAGTATTTAGGTTCTGTACATTTCAGGAAAGATTAAAATATATTTAATCATAAAATAATTTTGACTTTTTTCAAATCCTTTAGTTTCCTAAAATGTCCCCCTACTTACTACCTAATCACTGTTCTGTTTTCACGAGGCAGACTGATAATGCAGCCATGAATCCATCATAAAGAGAAGGAGGAAATTCAGTATTTGGATTCTTAGATTGGAAATCACTCTCTCCAGGGGCATTTTAGGTTTCCTACTTGGCAGACTTGAGTTCAGAATCAACTTGACCTTTCTCAGTGCTGCTCTGTATGAACCAGCCTGAGAGAAAGCAAGCATTTATAAGAACATAACCAAACCTCACCTGACTTCTCTTTTCAGCACCCTAATTTAAAGGGTTAGCCCTTCCACTCTCATGAAAATCATCTGAATTAACACTGAAGCCTTTTTAACAAAGGGGCATTTTATTTAACAGCACAATAGGACTTTGATATCTGCAATGCTTGAATAAAGAACATTCCCATCCCTGAGAAAATTAACTTGCCAGGTTCTTTTTAAAGCTCCTAACTTCCCTAATTGTACTCCTGTATAATAAGAAACCAAAGAAAAATTATTTTCCTTTATTATTAAAATATTTCTATTGACTGAAGCCAATCAGTTCTCTTAGAAGGGACAGAGAGGGACACAGGATATTCTTTAAAAAATTATTTTACAAGTTAAAACTAAAGTGTTTTATTCTTTAGTGATTTAAAAAATGCATATAAAACTTGATCTTCTAACAGCTTCATCTGCATAAGTAGAAGGGAAAACTATAGACCCAGATAATTTGGGGCTCTATTCAGCTTTTAGACAGAAGGACCTCAATTGTCAGTCACCAAGGAGATATTTTCCAGTTTAAAACATATTATATCATTTCATTTTATGTATATTTACACAGCAAAGTCAGAGATAAAACCACAAAAGAAGAGAATACTATTTCTCATATATATGGAGCTAACTCTGATAAGCTAATTTAAACATATACACAGGTTTAAAAAATTCAGATAGTTAAAATAGCATTTTATACCACAAATTAACAAATGCAGGGGTTCTCTATTTTATGTTAACACTTTCAAAGAGCTTCTCTAGTATTTAACTGTAGTCCACATCTTCAGTCTTTTTTTACCCCTAGCATAATTCCATGTTTGTATATGTACAATATGCAATAAAGTCGAATTTCCAAATATGTATTTCTTAACCATGAAAATGGTTAACTTGAAAACAACACATAGATGGTTAAAAAACTAGATTTCAGTTTCTGCTCCCCTTTGGTATTAAATGTGGCTTTCATAAGATTAAAATCCTCTCTTTTCACAAGGTAAGTATTCAGTGTTGATGTCTGCTTCCTGCCTTCCACACAGATGAGCAATCTGCTTCTAGAGGAAGGAAACAGTTAAGAAAATAAAAATCAATAGGCATTGGATGGTAAGCTCTAAGTTCTCAGTATGTAAAATATTAACTATACATCTTGGTTTTCATCAACATATAGTTAAGAAAAATATTATAAAGACTCAGCAAAAAGAGAGAGAAAGGGAAAGAGGGAGGTTGGCAACCTAGGGTTACTGCTTTCACAGAGGTTTGTAAATGTTCTCATTCTTACATCAAAAACATTGGAAACAATTAACCTTTATGGAACAGGACTTTGGAGAAACTTTGCATCCGAAATAAAAGCTCCACAGAAGGAATTGCAAATCAAGAAAGTGCTTACTGGGTCAATAAACTCTTTTATAAAACTTGAAATCATATCTAAAGACGTCTTTCCAGACAGACATTCAGAAGAGATGCTGAAACGTTAATTTAGATTCTGGTTTTTAAAGCTACATCTATATATTCACTTTCTGAGATTTAAAATCCTAAGTATTGAGAACAAAAACTTTTGATCTGTATTTCTCTTGCAAGTAATAAGATATTTTACTCTGATTATATTTGGAAGTTATACGTAAATAAGGCAAGCAAGAGAGAAAATATTACAGGTCAAACGCATGGCCTTGACTCTATCAGTGTTCACAAGTTACTTATTAAATATCAATTGAGATATAAGGAGAGATAAAGGTGACTTACGCGTGATCACGCTGAATATTGAAGTCAACTTTTGTTTTCTTCAATTGTCAGGGTACTTTTTACAGCTGTCTCTTCTGAGAAGTCTAAGTTCTACAAAACAATCCCCAATTAGTACCCGGGTTAGAGAAACTAGAAAATACTTAAGAAGAATGTACACAATATAGCAAAAATCCCTATAAAAGACCTTAGGGAATTAATGAAATACAATGAAGTACTTCCATACAACTACTATCCATCCATCCATCCATGCATCCATCCAATAAAGATTTACTGATTTCCTATTTATGTGTGAGATTTTTTCTCTGACCTCTTAGTAGGACTGCTCTCTGTTTGCTTTACCACATGGGTTATGGCTAAACTCTGCCAATCAGCTAGTGCCCAAATAAAATGGGCTCTTATCAGTCTTAATACAGACTCTGTGGCAACCCCTTAAAGAAGACAATGGTCATTAATAAGAATCAACAGCCATAATGGGGAATATGACTCCCGGGGAGGAATCTAGACCGAACATCGTGGGATGGAGAACATCTTCTTGACCAAAAGGGGGATGTGAAAGGAAATAAGTTTCAGTGGCTGAGAGATTCCAAAAGGAGCCGAGAGGTCACTCTGGTGGGTGCTCTTAGGCACAATATAGACAACCCTTTTTAGGTTCTAATGAATTGGAATAGCTAGCAGTAAATACCTGAAACTATCAAACTACGAACCAGAACCCATGAATCTTGAAGTCGATTGTATAAAAACATAGCTTGTGAGGGGTGACAATGTGATTGGGAAAGCCATATGGACCACACTCCCTTTTGTCTAGTTTGTGGATGGATGAGCAGAAAAATGGGGGAAGGAAACAAACAAAGGCACCCAGTGTTCTTTTTTACTTTAACTGTTCTTTTTCACTTTAATTTTTATTCTTATTATTTTTGTGTAATGAAAATGTTCAAAAATTAATTTTGGTGAACACACAACTATATAATGGCACTGCAAACTGAATGTACGCTTTGTATGACTGCATGGTATGTGAATATATCTCAATAAAAATGAATTAAAAAAAAAAAGACTCAACAGCCATAAGTGCTGTTAACCACAAGCACCTACTGAATACTGAGTTAGCCATGTTTGGTGTTTGGGGAGATTTTTTTTAAAAAGGAGGAGGAGGAGGAAGACTCCTGGAAAGACTCCAGGGTATTCTGGTGGTGAATTTTAGCTTGTAGGGCAAGCCCACCTCCTCAGCCTTTTCCTCCCTCCCCATGTACCCTACACTTGAGCCAGGCTAGGATTATTCATCTGCTCCAGTACAGCAAACAGAGTACTTTAGACCTCTGTGCCTAGACTCATGCAGTTTCCTCTCTACTCAAATGCTCTTCCTGTGTTTTTACAATCTTACGTATTTTATTTTGTTCATTAAAACATTACTCTGAAAAGGGACCCCCCCCATTAGCTTTACCAGCCTGCAGAGCAGTCCATGCTAAACAAAGGTTAAGAATCCCTGTAGATAACAGTTTCAAATTAGTAACCAGAATGTCCAGTCCTGTGTGACAGTGAAGACACCAGTGCAGTTTAGGGTGAGGGTTAGGGTTAGGGTTACCCACCCCATAAGCAGGTAGGAAGCCTGCTGGGGGAACGTATTGTCGTCAGCTCTGCTGTCTTTTACACTTTCTTGCCTTTTATTCTTCCTTTTCTATTTCTAAACTACTGTGTGTGCTTCCATGAACCAGAACAAATGTATAACAATACAATTGGAAGTGAATAATAGAGGGGTATATAGGGAGGAAATATATACCTATTGCAGACTGTATACTGCAGTTAGTAGTATTTCAGCCTTTTTTCATGGACAGTAACAAATGTACTATACAACACTATGAGTCAACAATTGAGGGGGGTTGGTTGGGTATAGGGGAGGA
>PVKY010005202.1:0-17851 GCA_004027775.1 Bradypus variegatus
TCAGCACCTGAACATATTGGTTACTACAAGAAAAACTGCATTCTGTGCTCCTATCACACAGTATTATGCTATTTATTTCTGGATCTATACAATCAATCCTAAACATTCAGTAGTCCTTCAGATGCTGATCATCTTTTGATGTGCTTATTGGCCATTTGTATGTCTTCTTTGGAGAAATATCTATTCAAGTCCTTTGCCCATCTTTAAATTGGGTTGTTTGTCTTTTTTTTATTCTGGATATTAAAACCTTATCAGATATATGATTTACAACTGTTTTTTCCCATTCTGTAGGTTGTCTTTTCCTTTGTTTGCAATGCCCTTTGATGCATAAGTGTTTTTAATTTTGATAAAGTCTCTTTTATCTATTTTTTCTTTGTTGCTTGTGCTTTTGATGTCATATCTAAGAATCCACTGCCAAGTACAGTGCCTGAAGATTTTCCCCTATGTTTTCTTCTAAAAGTTGTATGGCTTTAGTTCATGAGAACTAATGTTAATATTTGTATATGGTGTGAGGTAGGGATACTGCCTCCCTTTAAATGATTTTTTTCCTTATTTAACCATTCTTAGTTTAGTACTTCTAAAAATTCCTCAACAACAGGTAAATGTTCCCTTCCCTTACATACAAATTGTGGTTGGGGAGGAACAGAGAAAAACAGTCAAAGAATGTAGAAAAGGGTGGAGACTGTTAGGATGGAAAGTTCTTACTTTGTTCCTTGGCTATTTCATTGCTAACTTGTGCCATAACCCCATCATACACTATACACCTGCAAGGGTCTTATAATACTCATGGTTACTAAGGGCTATAGGTTTTTCTTGGGTGGCATTCTACCCAGACTGATGTTCCCCACCTCTATTGACCTAGACTTGCTTTCCAACTAATGAAAAAATCTCTACCTTATTTATTTTCCCATTTCCTCCCCATTATGTGACTTCTGCTTGACTCAACGGTCTAGAGAAAAAAAACATTTTGTAAAAAAATTGTCTACATAAAAAAGATGTTTATATGATATGTATACTGTATACATAATTTATATATCACTAGTCATGTGAAACTGGTAACTTCTCAGAGGCATATTTCATTATCTGTAAAATCAGACAATAAATCTATTTTCCCTACCTCAGTAGGCTATAATGAAGATTTAAAGAGTTAATGCATATTAAAACCTTTGAAAACTGTGAAGTATAATTCCAGAGGTAAAACATTATTATTTACCTGCCTTTATGTCATTAAAAGGAAACAGAGTCCTAAGGGACTAGACATAGCAACTTCTGAAGATGAGGGAAAAGTTCAGGCAAGAGCTAGAAGATGATGTTACCCAATGGCAGCAGGCACTGAATAGGGCCCAGTATCAACAAAGGCTTTTGAAATCATGGCTTGCTCAAGGTGTTAGATTATTGGAAAGGGCTGTAAAAAATGCACTTTGCCCAAATATCTAGGAATAAATTTAACCAAGGATGTAAAGGTCTTGAACATGGAAAACTGCAAAATACTGCCAAAAACCATTAAAGATCTAAATAGATGGAAGGACATTCCATGTTCGTGAATTGGAAAACTAAATATCGTTAAGATGTCAATTCTACCCAAAGCAATTTATTGATTCTACACAATGCAATAAAAATTCCAACAGCTTTGTTTGCAGAAATGGGAAAGCCAATCATCAAATTCATATGGAAGAAAAAGGGGTAGTAAATAGCCAAAAACACCTTGAAAAAGAATAAAGTTGGAGCACTCACACTTCCTGATTTTAAAACTTACTACAAAGCTACAGTAATTAAAAAAACATGGTACCAGCACAAGGACAGACATACAGACCAATGGAATTAAATTGAAAACTCAGAAATAAGCCCTAACATCTATGGCCAACTGATATTTGACAGAGGTGCCAAGTCTACTCAATGGGGAAAGCACAGTCTTTTCAACAAATGATACTGGGAAAACTGGATATCCACACGCAAAAGAATGAATAGACCCTTACCTCACAACATATATAAAATTAACTAAAAATGGATCCAAGACCTAAATATAAAAAACAAAACTATCAAATTCCTAGAAGAAGATATAGGAAAGCATCTTCAAGATGCAACGGTTTCTTAGACTTCATACTAAAAGCACAAGCAACAAAAGAAAAAATAAATGGGACTTCATAAAAATTGAGAACTTTGTGTATCTAAGGGCATTATCAAGAAAGTGAAAAGAGAGTAAAATGAGAGTAAATATTTGGAAACCACATATCGATAAAGGTTTAATACACAGAATATACAAATAAATCCTACAATTAAACAACAAAAAGACAATCCAATTAAAAAATGGGCAAAGTACTTCAATAGGTATTTCTCCAAAGAAAATCTACAAACGGCCAATAAGCACATGAAAAGATGCTCAAAATCCTTAGCCATTAGGGAAATGCAAATAAAAACCATAATGAAATGCCCTTTTACACCCACTAGAATGGCTACTATTAAAAAACCAGAAAATTTCAAATGTTGGAGAGGATATAGAGAAATAGGAACACTCACACATCATTGGTGGGAATGTAAAATGGTGTCGTCACCATGGAAAACAGTTTGGCAGTTCCTCAGAAAGTTAATTATAGAATTACTATATGATTGGCAATCCCACTTCTAGGTATAAATCCAAAAGAATTGAAAGCAAGGACTCAAACAGATATTTGCACGATGATGTTCGTAGCATCATTATTCAGTTTCTAAAAGGTAGAAACAACCCAAGTGACCATCAATGAAAGAACGGATAAACAAAATATAGTATATACATACAATGGAATATTATTCAGCTGTAAAAAGGAATGAAGTTCTGACACATTTTACAGTGAACTTTGAAGAGATCATGTCTACTGAGATAAGCCAGACACAAAAGGACAAATACTGTATGATGTCACTTATATGAAATAATTAGAATATGCAAATTTATCAAGTCAGAAACTAGAATACTGGTTACCAGGGGCAGCGGTGGGGATGAGGAATGGGGGAATTAATGCTTAATTAATAGAGTTTCTGTTTGGGGTGAAAAATTTCAGTAATGGATTGTGGTAATGGTTGCATAACATTGTGAATAATTAACACCACTGAATTGTATACTGAAAGTGGTTAAAACAGGAAATTTTAGGTTTATACCTTATCAGAATAAAAAAAAAATCCCACAGAACTGTACAACAAAAAGAGTGAACCCTATTATAAACTTTGGACTGTTGTTAATAATATAATAATATTGTTTAATCAATTATAACAAAGGTACCACACTAATGTAAAACATTAATAGTATGGAAAACTGTATGGGGTGAGAGTATTTGGGAACTCTGTACTTACTGCATTATTTTTCTGTGAAAAAAATAAAAATAAATGATCTGAAAAATAAAAAAATGCATTCTGCCTATTTAACAGTTTATCTAGGTTCAGTTCCTTACACACATCCAGATATAGTTATTAAATTTTTACAGACATACAATATACACACACATATATGTGTACAATTCTTTTAGAATTATTTCCTAATATTTTAAAGGATGAGTATGGGGGAGAAACTGAGGGAAAAATAATATAGCAAAGGATGAAAAATCTGCTAAGACTAAAATTTACCAAAAATCAACCCAACTTTAAGATTAAAAAACAGAGCTACAGTGACTAGATAAAGCATTGGCGGGCAGTTTCTTTATTCATCTCTGTGGCTTCATTGCCTAACACAGTGTGTGTCTGTTACCAGTGTCAGAATGCAGCCGTTAATGACTGCATTAACTGAGAAGACATTTGTTAACCTGAGAGCAACTCCATGTCTTCAGTAACTATCAACTGGAGAAAATAATGGCTATGGGTGGTTTTCTCTACAAACTTAAATATTATGTAAAGTATACATATTTATGAAAGTAATTCACCTGGAAAGAACCAAGTAGTATGGGCAGGAATTGAATCAAATTACTAGTTTTTACTACAGTGCCTATATCGTAAGTCAGCGAGTGAATGGATGCAGAGAAGGACATAGTGACCTTAAAAAATAATAGTACTACACAATATTTAAATTCATTCTTCAATTCCTTGTTGAGGATCCACTATGTACCAGGCATGGGGCTTGATGCTGGCAAGACACACATGAATGTGACTCAGCTCCTTCCCTCCAGTTTCTCTCTTAGTGGGAGAGAGAAATATCTAACTTAACAAAACAGTATAACGAATGCTGTAACAGCCAGGTCCACCACGGATGCTCTCTCTACTTGGTGGTGTTGGAGGTTTCTCAGAAGAAGTGATGACTGTGCTGCCTTGAAAGAGGGGCAGACATTTTCGAGGCCAGGGGAAGAGCATTCCAGACAGAAGGAACAGTGTGAACAAAGGCCAGAAGCACGGAGGCTGAGAAAGAACATAGCTTGTTAGAGGCCTCACCACTTTTACCTGAAGTAGTGCAAATAGTCACTTTCAGGAAGAATGAATTTCTGAACATTTCATATAATTCAATTTTAATTTTTTCTTGGGAATAAATATAAAGTATGTGAAGAGATAGTATTGGAGTACATAAATGTACAACAAGGTGTATTTTTTTCTTTCTTTTTTCCCACTTCCTCAGCATTATTACTAAAGTTTTGTAAAATGCTCTCTCCACACAGCCTATCATGGTGGCACTTTGGCCTTTTTTTGTATTTATTTTGCATTTAACTTCTGTTCCACAATTATTTATTTGGGGGTGATTTTCAGCAGAAACAGAAACAGTACACTTAACACTTTCTTAACATTGCTATCAGATATAAAAATATTTTAAATTACAATAGCACAACAAATACAGCACGCAAAATAAAATAACAGGATAACAATAACCTATATATCTTAAGAAATTCTGAGGCATTTAAAGACTAGCCTGGCTTACATATACTGACCACTATGGTAGCAGATAATTCTACCAGGTGTAAAAGACACTTCCATGGCCAATAGTGTAAACAATTTACAATTCACTTGACCTAACAGCTTTGAAAGTATTTCTTTCTAGATAAACAATTTGATTTGGAGGAATCCACATTATTTGCAGTCTTGCCTATAAAGTGAGATAATTTTTATATTACATTAGCTTGATTTTGCCCATTGACTTCATATAAAATGCAAATTGCAACACAGTTCAGTTTGACAAAAGCTTGACTAAAGCCTTATTTAGCAGACTAAGGAGTTTGAACTTTTTTTCTGAAAAAAAAATAATGACTTATTTTATGTTGAACAAAGATAAGATCAAATTTATGTTTTAAAAATCTCACTCTGGCAGCAGTGTAGCATTAGACAGGGCAAGTTTGGACAGAGGTCAGAAAACAACCTCAAAAGCAATTATTTTTATTGTGAAGTTAACATATATATATAACAGTGATAACTTTCAAAGTATGATTTTTAAAGTAGTTAGAGAGCAATTTTCAAAAAATGTCATGGGTCACAGTTCCACAACTCCAGCCATTTCCATTATTGTAAAATACAACATACATACAGAAAGGTGTCAACTCTTGATACACAGCTCAGCAAATAGTTATGTAGGTAATTTCAAAAATTGTTATGGATTACAGTTCCACAGTCTCAGTCCCTTCCCTATTATGCAATACAAGACTTTCAAGGCACAATTCAAAGAGCAGCTATAGAGCAAATCCCAAAAGATGCTGTGGGCTGCAGTTCCACCATGTCATTTACCTCCTTCCAGTCATTCCAACACCCCAGCCCCCCCCCCAAAATTATATATATATATAATTATATAAAGTTTCAGTATTCATAGAGACCTTTGTTCAATCTGATCTTGTTTGCTGCTACCCTGTCCTCTCACTTAATCTATATCTCCATCTTCAGGGCGTCTAGGCAGTGAGCACCTTAACTTGTTCAAATTGAAAGGGGGTGTTGACAGTATGGGGAAGGGGGCTGCATCCAATTGTTAATATTAAAGAGGCTGTTGCCTCTGGGTTTTAGGACTTGTCTGGTATAGGAACACTGGCAGATTTAAGTTTTCAAAAGCAATTTTAACAGATAAGGTAATTGTTGATGAAGCTGTACAAAAAAGCAGTGATTGTGGGCATGGGGAGTGTGGGGAGAGGATGGACTTAGGGTAGACTAAACCAGCATAATTTTATACGTGACTGGTTGTGGGCCAAATGGCAGAAGGATGAATTGAGGATAACTCCAAAGTTTCTGGCTTCGTTTATTTGTTGAATGGTGGCCCCGTTAATTAAGAAAAAAAAGAGAATGAAGGATCAAGCTTGAGTGGAAAATGATCATTTAGTTCTGCATATCTCAAGAGAAGTGCCACAGAAGCCCTTTAAAGAAGAAAGGAATTTCAGGGAGAGGCTGCTTGAAATCAGATGCTGCAGAACCCATAATTAAAATACAAGCTTATACTTGCTCAGCGAATGAGGCAATTGGGAAATTTTGGTATCCTTAGAACAGTTTAGGTAAAGTGGAGGTAGCAGAAGACAGGAGGCCAAATATTGAAGACAGAATAGGATGGGAAAAATAAAGACAGTGAACACAGACTTTCTTGGAAAGCTTGGCTATAAATTGAAATGAGAGGATGATAATTATTGGGAGAGAAGTAACTTGCAAATTTCAATATCTGGCTCCAGATCTTTAGTTTCACTGGTAAGATAGCCTAATGAGTTACAAAACTGAAACCTGAGAGTCCTTGACTGCTTTCCTACCTGCTTGACTACCTTTTCTGTCCAATAAATACTACAGATTCTAACTCAGAAAAAGCTCTAGAACATGGTATCTCCTCTCCATCTCCACCAGCACTGTCTTAAATCAAGCTCTTATTACTTCTGGTTTCTTCTATTTTAATACTCTTCTACTTCATTTTCTTGCTTCCAGGCTCTCCCCATCTCCAAAGTGTTGGCAGAGTTATTCCCTCTGCCAGGTTGGAACTTTCCCTTGCCATTTTTTGCCTGCCAAACTCTTCTGCATCCTTTAAGTCCCAGCTCAACTATCTCCTCTAGAAAAACTTCCTTGACTCCTCCATCCCTAGCCAATCATTCTCTCCTAATTTCCCGGCCCACCCCACACTCTCAGCCACCCTGTCTGCCCTCTGTTCAATATTCTGAAACAGTTCTTATTACACTGAATTAAGACTCCTTGTTTACAAATGGGTCTGCCCAGGTTCACTCTGAGTTTCTTTGAGACAAAGAGTTAATTTTCTTTTTTGAATCCTCAACACTTGGAAAGAGCTTACCACACAGTAGGAGTGCAATAAATGTTTGTCAAATGAATAAATGTTTGCAATGATAAAACTTGTCACGACAACAGTGTGTAAAGGGATTGGTAGAATTTTTTTTTCTATCTCAAAATGTTCTCCCCATTGGAAAGCCAATGAGAAAGAGAAAGAAAATGAGAAGAGTCTGAAAACAGATTTTTAAAAACAGAATAATTTTTCTAATACTCTTCCCCTTCTTTTTTTCCCCTAGTATTTTCTTTATTTCATGTGAGTGTTTATTTTGAATCTTCATTTGTTTTATTTTCCTCCACTTTGGTTATATCTTTGATTATAATTGTTGGGTTCTCACTTGGTGCATCCTCCCCCCCAATTTTCCTTTTTTCCTCTCTTACCCGTGTTCCTTTGCTTTCTTAACTTTAATTTATGAAAATTATAGTTCCCATCAGAAAACAATGATTTGAATATTTCATCTAAAAGTCTCAGATTACTGACTTTTTTTAAGAATAAAAAATTACCTTTCTCAGGAGTATGCAGTGTATATATGATTCTTTGAAACAAAGTTTTTGTTATTTAAGTCTTTGGAAAGTAGCCCAAGGCTAGGGGAAGGTAGAATATCATGACGGAAATTAGGCCACAGGAGCTCCAATTCTGTCTGGGTAAATCACTTAATTTCGAAGGTCTCAGTTTCCTTATTTGTACAATGAATAAATTGTACAAATCACTCTTTAAGGAATTTTCTAGTTCCAGCTTTCTGTGATTCTAGATTCTAGTTAAAGCTGCAAGGAGAGAACTATTCATCTGTGGCAAATATCACAGTGACTTCCTCAAAATTCCAAGACAGCAAGTATTTACTGAATATTTATTGTATAGCTAGCATTGTTAAGCCACTAGGAGTTTGAAAACATAATATTACATTAAAAGCAAAAATGCCTTGAACTTGAAAAGCATCTATATTACATTTATTCTATACAATTCTGTGGAAAGGTATGGAATGAAATCCAGAGGCATACATAAAATCAAGTGGTTATCGACAGCATCGGGATCAAAACCTAATTTTTAAATTATATAAATCACTTTGTCCTTGAAAACCTTGCCGTCTTATGTGTGTGTGGAAAAGGGAGTAGATGTGGAAGAAGACTTAAAAATTAAATAGTTAATGATAAAGGGTATATTTAATCATGCTAAATAGACTTCAAGTGCCATAATAATTTCGAGAGGCAAAAATCCGAAATAGAACTGATGTAGCTGGAGTGGCCTTGTGTGGAAAACAGAGTTGAATTTAAACATAAAGGATGGTTAATATTTGAATAGATGGAGAAGGGCATGGTTAAGATTTAGTGGATAAAAAAGGGCATTGAAGAGCAGTTACATGATAATCAAAAGGGAGACTGAATGAAGCCATTTTTTCACTGTGGTGAAAGCAGTGAACAAAAGGTAAAACAGAGTTAAGTTATGGCAGGCTTTTCAAGTCAAGTAGAAGAGTTTTAATTTAGTCTCTCAGGCAATAGGAAAACCTTGCAGGTTACTGAGCTGGCAAGTGCATTATGAAAGAGATTAGAGACAGGCTATGAAACTACTGCAATTCACAGTGCAGGAACAGTATGAACAAGTCAGATAAAGATATTTTGAAAGAACTTGAAATAGTTCAAGAGGGATTTAAGGGTATTCTAATTTTTGTTATTCATACTCCAAATTAGAAATATTTATTAAGCCCTTTTCTTATTTAGAAATAAAATTCTCCTTTGGAAGGCTGTAGCCTAGGCCAAGGGTGCAGATGTAGATTCCATAGATTCCATCAAAATTATCAACCTTTGGCAAACATGTTTTTTAACACAATTTATTCAGAGTTGAGACTTCCTTTAAGAGAAGCTTATTTATTTTGTCACTTTTAAAGCAGGAATTCTCAGGGTGTCCAGGAGGTCAAAACTATTTTCATAATAATTTTCAGATGTTGTTTGGCTGTTCCACTCTCATTCTCTCACGAGTATACCACAGACTTGGCTATGTTACGTGTGATACTACAAAAGAGAGAATGCAGAAGCAGATGTGAGAATCCATCTCCATTGAAGAGATTTGGAAAAATGAAAAACAGTATCACTCTTCATACTAGATTTCTCTGAAAAGTTATTTTACATTAAAAATGTTATTTATATTAACATGTGATGTGCATATTGTTTTTATTTTTAAATAAATTATATATATATATTAAATTTCTCAGTTTTAATTTCTAACACAGTAAATTACAGTAATACACTAAAAAATCCTAGATCAACAAAAATTCTTTGGGGTCCTCAATGACTTTTCAGAGTGCAAAGGGAGAGACCAAAGGTTTTGAGAACCTCTGCTCTCAAGTGATACTTTCCAATTTTTGATAAAAGAGAGCAAAATAAAGTTTCTACTCTGACTGCTTTTATTCCTAAAGCAGTTACCTACTTTCCCACTTCCAATCACAGAGATGTCGGAGCACTTAAAATTCCTCTCAGTCGCTTTTCTAGCTTATATACCTCTAATCAGCACGCCAGGTTTTCAGATACAGAGGAATGATAATCTTACCGGCGCTCACGAGTTTCCCACGAGAGGAAGGGATCTAGAAGGCTTGCGGTCCCTTACTTTTTCCTGGGGCTTTGTACAACAGAGAAGGCGCCAGTGGCGTCAGAGCTGAATCAGGCAGCCAGGAACGCAGAAAGTATTGGAAAACACAACTCGCCGTTGGGCCACACGCAGCAGTTTTCTGGCAGGAAAGAAACACCCAGCGCCCGCGGGCCCAGGGGCGGAGCCTGCGGCTGGCACGCCTCCCACCCGCCTTTGAACGTGGGCTCCTGAGCGCAGCAGAACTTGCAAGAAAGTGTCAGAGAACGCGGGTATTTCTTTTAATGCAAAGTAATTATTTTAAAGAGATAATTTCTTCTGTAAAAGTTTGGGATTTTAGCCCTTGCCAAGTTTGTATCTCTTTTGAAAAAAGCACCTCCTTGGTCTATTAGAAGAGTCTGCTTTTCTCACATCAATCTCTCTTTGTTTTGAGACTTTGCGGTCACATTAAAATGTGACCAAAATTCTTTCTTGGATTGTCTAAATTTATTATCTTACTGTGACGAGTAATCAGTCTTAGTAATTACTACGGTGTAATCATAACATAAAATGTGTCTAAAATGTAACTTTTAAGGAGGCGAGTGTAAATATCATAACCTTGAAAATGATTAACAGAAACAAACTTTCTTAGACAATATTTTCTTGAACATTCGCCAAATTGCATTAGTTTTCCAGCAAGGGAAACTTCCCCATCCCACTCCCATTCTTCTCAGTTCAGAGACAGTATGAAATCAGAAGGTTGCTAGTGTTAGGAAACAAAAATGCTTATATAAGCAGCCAGTTATTTTGTTGTTGTTTTTGTTTTAAATAAGATAGATAACTTTCATTAAACAAGGCCATAAAAACATTATGTCCATAAGCGTCTGTTGCAGGATGGTCTGAGGTTCTTGGTGTAGAGACTACAGAAGAAAAAAAAAATAGTACATTTAAGAAGCATACAATAAGAATACATGTGTGACTGAAACTGAAATGACAAAGTTTCACCCTCCAACTGTAGTGTCCAATAAGGCCAATTAACATGAAAGCGTGAAGTAGGGTCAAACACTGATCAGAAGCTGAGCATCAAACCATGATTTCTAATTTTAAACAGCCCATTGCCAGTGATATTTTTCTAGCTGTAAAGATAGAGAATGCACAATTTACCAATTTCTTACTAATGGAGAAACATTTTTTTCTTTGATACAAAACATCTCAGTACCCTGCCTACTTCATAGGGTTGTTTGTGAAGAGTAATTGAGATCATTAGAGCCCTTAGAACATTTTAAAGTATTAGACAATTACAACTCCCACTCACTGTCACTTTTCCTTAACCCATTTTTCTTTAGTTTACACAATGGAAATGAGAAGTAAAAATAAAATAAAATGTCCCTCTCAATCTGATGAAAGCATTTATGTGTTAGGTGGAATCAATTTTCCAGGAAATATATTGTGAACAATTGGATAACCACCTATTTAGGTATACATTGTGAAGACTGAGAGAGGAATTAGTTCAGTATTTTCCCAAGACTTTCTGTAAGTTGGTATTTAACAGACTGTTAAAATAACAATAATAAAGAAGAGATTAACATTCAGTGGCCAACTTTATATTTTACCAAGTGAGGACACCGAAAAAATTTTAAATCATTATATTCTTATTTCATGAAAGGACACTAACACCAAAAGAATTAGGGATGATATAGTACCAGAATAAAAGACAGTCCTTTAAAGTGAATACATTTGGCTTTATGAAAAATACTTTCCCCATCACCCCCCATTTTACCACAGATAGTGAATTTTCATTACAGATTGACATCATCCCCACAGAGTGATTGGGACCTGTTAAATACTGTGTCATTAACTTCACTATAACCACCAATTGTAGTATTTATTAAGCGACCTATATTTCACAACATTAGCAAGTCAAGTTTAACAAACCAAATGCCTGTTTTTTTAGGAGCTTAAAACAACTGGCACTTTGACAACCAGTATACAATACATACACATAAAATACTTCCAATTCTTGGTGACAAATAACATTTAAATACAAGCAAAAAGGCAAAAACATTCATAATGTATATAGTTGTTAAATATGATTTGCTAAGGTGTAAGATTGTGTACCTGGAGTTTATGGAGGAGTGTTATCGACCTTTGTTTTATGAGATAATGCTCTTGTTTTTTCTTCCACAACCAAGTAACTGGGCATAAGTCTAAGGCATCTTCTTTGAAATTGCAGGTCAAAGTTTCCACATTAAAACACCTAATGAGGCTAAGGTACAAGTATAGGAATGATTCATGTTACAAAATAGTTTTTGAAAGCTGCTAGGCAAGTCAACTGAATTAATTGCCATATTAAGAATGTAATTTTCTAAAATTTCCAAAATTTTCTGAAAGTTTGGTTGCACCACATAAAAAGAGGGGAAGGAACCGAAGCTCTGAGTATAGAAGCCTCACTCGAGGGACAGGGAAACTCGGGTTTAAACCTTTCTTTCAAACAGACCTTTGGAATAGAGTGCCACTTTTACTCTCTTTGGGTGTATTATTTTGTGTTCATTTACTGAGATCCCAAGCCTCTGGAACACACCCCAGACTTGTTTTGGGAAGTCTTCTTTGTTCCTTTTTGAGAGACCAGTTTCAGATTTTCCCCCTTCTTCCTCAAACATATACTGTGAGGCAGGAAAAAATTTTTGTTTCACAGAGTCCAAGAAGACCACCTTTTCCTATTAGCGCGGAGAGATCCAAGCCAAGATAGCGACGCGAGGCCCATGGGCCTGAGCGTCCCGGTTACGTGGCTGGCGCACTGATTGCTGGGAGCGCCCTGTGCTCCGAGTCACGTGCGGAGTCTGCGCAGGAGGGTTCGGCCTCCTCATTCCCGCGCTTTCCCTGAGAAGAAGGTGCCGACGCGGCGTAGAAGAGTGGTCTTAGGGTGGGGTAGAAGGATGGATGAGCGCTGTGAGAGTGTGACTGAGTGTGAGGCGGTGAGAGAGGACGGATGCTCTCTTTCAGAGTCTCTAGTGGGACTAAAGCACAAGTAGGGACGAAAGAAAGGGGGTATGGGTGGAAAGCGTGGTAAAGGTAGGTGAAATGTCCTGAGGGGCCTGGAGGGCGGAGAGAAGAGAGGCCAAGAAGAAAAGAGTTGCTTTAAGGCAAAGGGGTAGTGCTTGGTAATGACTTAAGTCACCTGTGAATGGTGTTGGTCGTGGGATGAGGACCGGCCTCTTGACCAGGCCTGGATGTACATAAGCTGAGGCCTTAAATTATAACAGAAAAAATAAGCTATTTTTACAGAAACACAGAATTACTTAACTATACAAGTTTCAATTTGATACATGTAAACATTCTATTACATTCAGAAAGGAGAGAAGTGTGAAAGAAAGAGGAAGGAAGAAGAGAGCAACCCTCGTGTTAGCTTTTCTGAAATTTTTGAACTTCTCAAGGCGAAGTTTGCACCCCTGTGCATGTACAGTATTTTCTGATTATTAATATTATAGCATTTAGACTTGTAGAGGTAGTAGTAGGAATGTAGAAGCTTTATATGGAATTTACGGAATTTACTAAACACAAATCTTTCTCTATGGTTTGTTAGTGTTGTCTGTTTCATTTGTAAGCATATTATATATGCCTAATCAGATACATTACAGTTATCCAGGTCAGTCCCCCTCCTCCCCCTCAAAAAAAAAACCTCAAGCAAAAAGGAAATTGATAACTTGAATGCAGACAGGGCTGCTATCTCTAAGATGTAGAAACTATACCATTCTAAGTTCTCAAATTTTTTTCCTTAAGTTTAACGTTAACTTTTCAGACTCCTAGGGAAAAAGTCCTTCCAAATTTGGGGGAAAATAATTTAAAAGTAAAAATTGAATTCCTTGAAGTTAAGGGAGGACAGTGGAAAAAACTCACAGATTAGAAGTAATGAGGAGATCTTGGTTTCATTCTGGCCCAGATTCACGTGTTTGACCTTGGTCAACAATTTCTGTCCCTGTTTACTCATTTGTAAAAAAAAAAAAAAAAAAAAAAGTGAAATAGATTAACTGTAAGATCCACTCCAACATTAAGATTTTGTGAAGATAGAAGAATCCTAAATGAGCCAATCCCGAAACAAGGGTCAAGTGCCAAAGAAGCTAGTCTGGCTGGGTTTATAAAGAGGGGTAGTTGAAAATGACAGGCATGGTAAATTGGCACCAGGTGAGGTAGGATGTTGGTTGCTATATCATCCATGGAATTTGAACTTATTCTGGAGGCAGTGAATAGTCAAGGGAAGGTTTTTGAGGTAAGGGAGTACTGTAGTCAGAGTTTTGAATGATTACCCACACAACAGTTGGTAGGATGAATCAGAGAAGTGAGTAGTTGAGTGGTTTAGGTAACTGGCAGATTAAGAGACAGTAGGAGTGGAAAGAAAGGAAGGGTTCAGGAGAGTAGTAGCATGGAATTTGTGCCTAAATATGGTATTGCTCTAATGTTGCAGTTCTTGCCTCCAGAATATGGCAAGTAACCTTGTGAAACTTGATACTAGAAGTTGCAAGAGACCGAGAGAGTTGGAGGTAAACTATGTGCCCCTGGAAACTTAATCTTTTTGTTCTATTTTATATACTTCTTAAATTTATTTTATTTAAGAAAGCTCTGTTGATAAATGGAATTTAATTTAATTCCCAGAGCTAGAATTGTCCCAGCAGGAACTAACTTGACTCCAGCTGCCTTTTCGCTGAGTATAGGCTTCCAAGAAACTATTGGGAAATTTCTTTATGGGTATTTGTGGTCTCGAAAACAGAAGTGAGTCCGTGCCTTTATTATACATAAGACTTTCCATAATTATTTTGCTATGATAAATAGGAAACCTAGGTGCTATAGTTACAGATATTTTTAAAGAAGGGCACAGTCACCTGTTCCTCTTCACTTCTCTCTTAAAAATTATATTTTCTTGTAAAATTCTACAAGTATTTGGCTTTTATCCAAATGACAGTTTTGCTGTATTGCTATGTATCTTTACTGGTTAAGAGACAGGAAACTTTTTCATCAGAGGATTAAACCATATTCAAAGTCTAGTTTAAAACTAAACTAAGATTTAGTATGTTGAGCAAGATACTTCTTGAGCGTAAAGTTTCCTTGATAATAAAATTTCAGATGACTAATTAGGGCATGAGAATATATGATTTCTAGCATGTCTGTTTTTTTCCTGACATATGTTCGATATGCATTTTTTTAAATAGAATCTTTATGTCCTGAGGATCTCTTGACTGTATACCTATTTTCTTTGCTTTCTTTTGTTAGCCTCAAATGCCAGATAGTCCAAAGCTGTCCTCTCTTGGAAAATCAGATTCCTCATTCTCTGAAAGCTCTGGATTATTTTATAACGATGAAGCCCTGGAGAAAGATTTGAATGGTGATGTATAAAATGCTTATATTTCTTTTAAAAAGAACAATACAGCAGCTTTATAATGCAGAAATTGTTATAGTTCATAACTTACTCAATGATTTTTTTTGAACAGATATGAGCAAGGAAATTAATCTAATGTTGTCTGCATATGCAAAGATCTTAAGGCAAGTACTTATAGTTTAGTCTCTTGAATCTTTGTCTTAGAAATAGTTTTCTTTTGGAAATTCCATAATCAGAAGTTTAATTCAGTGGCTGTGAAAATTATCCAGTAATTATAATTTTGGAATTTTTAATTCTATTTCAGTTTCTTATAATAGATGTTATTTTCAAAGTATATCCCTAACTTTTTCACTAAACATCCTTTGTTTTGTTATTGCCGAAGTAATACTGGATTGAATACATCTTGGTCTCTAATTAGATGACATTACACTTTAAATTTTATGTAAAAAACTTTGAGAAAAATCCTGTTTAGTGAAATGAATGATCATAGAGCAACATTAAATATAAATGAATATTATATGTATATTTGAAGGCTGAATTTAAATTTTTGTTAGCCTGAGATTATCATGTTTTATAAGGGAGTTTTATAAACTAATGGACAATCATTGTATTTGAATAATGGTTTTTTCAAAAGAATATGTTTTATTTAATATTGGGTTATAATGCATAATATATAATTTGGCTGTGTCAGGAGACTTTCTGAGCAGTCAGAAATATTTATGGAACCAATTAACTTTTCCCAAAGAGTTTTAGTAAATTAATAGCATGCAAAGCCATTTAAATGAAATTCGTAACAGATGTAGTATAAAAAAGAACACTATATTGATATGTTTAGACTTTATACAACTATTTAGTTTAACATAAAACTTTTTTTCCCATTAGTGAGAGAGCAGCAGTAGATGCATCTTACATTGATGAGATAGATGAACTCTTCAAAGAAGCCAATACTATTGAAAACTTTCTAATACAAAAAAGAGAACTCCTGAGACAGAGGTTTACAGTGATCGCAAACACGCTGCAAAGATAAAATTGTATACCTAAAATAAGCTGAGAATTTAAGCGATATAGCCTGTTGTTGTAATGTAAGAGTAACATTTATGCCCTGAAAGCTCCCTAGTTGTTAAAGAAAATGTATATTTTAAAATTAGAAGGGGAAACTCCTTGAATTTATTTTCTAGATTTCAAAGGGGCTTTATGCTCGACACTGATATGAAGTACATAGGTTTTCTTTTGAGGATTGAATATTTGGCACATTCTATAAAAGTGTAAATTATTTAAATTGTATGTGGATCTCCCCCCCACCTTAAGCCTCCTAGCCTTTCTTAAACTTTTGAATGACTCAATGAGTTCATTTGACAATGTTTAACAACATTACACTTTTTCTATAGGATATTTTGTTTAAATGGCAGTTAGCTTTGGAGATAGGTTTTAAATGTTTTGGTGTTGGTCAATATTATTTTTCAAAAGTTAAACTTTTTTACTAGAGGTAATTTGTTTCTCACTATGTAATAAAATTTGCGTGTTTTGCTATTTAATATTAGCATTTGATTTTCACTGTTGGTTATTATATATGACCAATAAAAACTTTTGGTTTAAGATTATTTTCATGTGGTGAAAATAGTAAAATAAAAACCAGAAATTATTAACCGGAATCTTACATGAGTTGGCTTTTTTACACATTAACCATATCAAAGTGTGTCGTTAATGTATGTTCAGAAGCCTTAGCAGCAATACGGTATGGGATAAAGATTAGTGGTACAGAAGTAGTGATAGGTTTAAACAACAGGGTGACTTTGGCAAGTCACTTCAATCTTATTATAATTCAGAAGTTGAATTTGTACTAGAAGTTCTAATACCCATCTAGCTAAAAAACATTCTCAGTTTCATGTATGGTACTGTTAAAAATTTTTGAAAACTTTCAATGTGCTATATAACCATCTGGGATAACTGTATTAATCAGATTATTTTTTAATCATGCCCCCATTTTTCAACTGTAAAAGCTAATTCAATTTATTAAAAGTATATTTTTGCCAATATAAGCACTCATAAATTTGGCTACATTTGCAAACAGTACCATGGGGAATTCATTCCTAAGTTAGACAGCCCATTTGTCTTGCTGCCTTCTAAACTCTAAAATAAAATCTCGTATTATCAAATTGCTATTTTAAGGCATATATACCACATAAAATAAATATCCATACAAGAAAGGAAGACAAAAGTAAAACAATTTTTACAAAAAACCTGAGTGTTAAGTGGAAAATATTACTAAGGTGGTAGAGGGATATGATGATGACACAGGATAGGTTGGAGGCAATGGAGTAATTATTAGAAATGAAATTGTTAATGCTAACTGCAACCAGAGGACTATATTTGAGTTTATATGACTTGTCTCCTGGATTTTGAACAGATTTTTTTATTGTTCTAAATACAAGTTAACTCTACTGTCTCACCATCATTAATAAATGTGTTTGAGTTATTTCCAAACATTTATTATTAATATGAAAGAGAAGGCTAACCCTTTGGTTCAGACTGAATTTCATGATACACTTTTTATATCTTGATGGTGTCACCATTGTTCAGTATCTCATTCTTAGCTTTGCAGGTTCAGAAAATTGATTTCATTTGGTATAATTAAGACTAGGGAACTGATTTTAAGTCATAAATGTGTTTACTGGTCAGAATAGCTACCTCCTAATATAAAAGTGCCTGAGAGACACCCAGGGGAGTGAATCTCCCTGGCAACG
>PVKY010005203.1:0-17846 GCA_004027775.1 Bradypus variegatus
ATTCTAAAGCATTTTCCACTTAGAGATGTGCAGAACAAACTAGCAAAGTAAATATTCTGAGAAACCACAGGGTAAAAGAAAATAAACCTGCCAAAAAAATTTAAACCCCATTTTCCCCAAACTTTTATGACCTCATGTCATCACGGCCTTGGTATTATAGCCTTTCCTGAGGCCCTACTTTGAATATAATGGTAAGGGGAATTGGATGAGACCTGCAAGGTCTGGGTTCTAGTCTTAATGTAGCATTTACAAACTGTAGGACCTTGAGCAAATTTAACTCGGTAAAACGAGAGTTCTAATTCCTACCTTGCCTCCCCTGTAGGTCATTGTCAACTTGTCCATGTCACTTGGGATGCTACTTTTAGGGGATGCATTGACACTTTATGCTTTATATTGTATTCTATTTCTGATGGATTATATTCACTCCAAAGTGGCAAAATCATTCATTCATTCATTCATTCATTCACAGGAAATCTTTGTTGAGAACCTGCTGTATGTCAGATACCATTTTGAGTGATACATTAATGACCAAGTCCCTACCTTCACACAGCCTTCTAGTAAAGGAAGTGGACACTAAATCTGAAAAGAAATAAATAGCTAGTATGTCAGGTGGTAATAAGAATTGTGAAGCAAAACAGAATAAAGAGCCAGAACAGAAGTTCTTAAACTTGCATCAGAATCACCAGGAGGGTTTGTCAAAACTCAGATTGCTGGCTTCATCCCCAGGGTTTCAGATTCAGCAGTTCCCAGGTGGGAACTGAGAACTTACACTTTTGACAAATTCCAAAGTGATGCTACTCAAAGGACCACCCTTTGAGAAAGTACGCTGGAGAGTGATAGTTTGCTCTATTATTGGGATGGTCAGGAAAAGCCTAAGATCTGGGAAGAGAGTTCTGGGTAGAGGGCACAGCAGATACAAAGGCCCTGATATAGGAATGAGCTTGTGTGTTAGAGGAATAGCAAGGATTAATTTTCCTAATAGTCATTGATGCGGTAGCATACCGTTGCTCTTGCCATTCATCAAAGAATGAATTATAGGTGGCAATCTTTCACAGGTTTTGACCTGCAGGGTTTACTGGGGTCCAGCTTTCAACTGAATTATTTTCATGATGACTCATATTTAGAAATATTAATAGAAAAAAAGGAACCATGGGAATTGAGGAGTTTGAGCTAAATTAGGGGACAAAGGGCAAATAGAGGAAACTGCTCATCTGTCATGTTTCACTTGTGGAGGTCTGCTGGTTTCATTCTGACACCAGAACTGGATGTCACTTAAATTCACAAAGTCCCCGAGTTCTTAACTCTGGCTTGCAGAGGGGTTTGTGATTTCTCAGGGTTTGTGATTTCAGAGTGGCTTATTTTGTACCTGTAGATTTTCCCAGAGAAGGGTGCCTGGTGCCTTATGTTTTTTAAAATGCTCTACACTTAACAGAGGCTTTTCATACCCCTTACCTCATTAGATCCTCCAATTTAATTGCATGATGCAGCAGAGGCAGGAATTACCACAGATGAGAAAAAGGAGTCTCAGAGAAGCTAACACTTAGCAAATGTTTCTCTCTTTCTCTTCACATGGTCTTCCTTCTGATAGGCAAACTTTGTCCAAGCTCTGACAAGTACACAGGTAGTGTGTGAACAGGGAAAAGGAGGTCAAGCCAATAATTTTTCACCACCACCTCTCTTGAGAAAACTTGGTTTAACTCTCTGCCTACCATTTATGTGCATTTTTATCCATGCTATCGCTCATAAAAATAGGTGACTTCACTCAGAAAGAAGATCATTTGTGAGAAGAATATAAAAATTAACCTTTACTGAGCACCCAGGGGCCAGGCACAGCATACAATGCATTTTAAGTGTGATTATAGTTCATCCCAGTTGTGTATTGAAATGATATTAGTGATCTTGGATCCCAAAAATATTGTAAACATGTTGACCACAGTTAGAACTGTAAACTAATTGAGAAAAACATATTTCTGTAACAAGTGATATCCAGGCATTCATCTGAGGATATGATATGGACTGGCTTTGCTAGCCAAAACTGACACTCCCTGGATAAAAATATCAACAATCAGACATCGGTGGCACAAAAACCTGGTGCAGAGGCCACCTAGATTAGGTGAGCATGGGGTGGAGGCAGGCGGATACCCGTTTGCTCCAACTCCCAGCTCCAGTGCCTGGGCTGTGCTGTGAGGCTTCCTGCCTCCCCTGCTGCCCCGGTACTAGCACCTCCCGCCGTGGTCTGCAGACTCTGCTTACCACCTCCTGGGACTGGCTCCGGAGACCTCTCCCTAAGGGTACCAGACCTGGCCGATGGACTTAGAGACGCTGGTATCCTCCACCTTTAAATATGTTGTGTACCCTTGACCTGGTTATTGTATATTTGTTGTGATGGCAGCTTGCAATTAAGCGAGCAAATAAATTGCACTGAGCACAATCACACATTCACCTATTTTTTAGGTGAAAAAACTGAGGCTCAGGGATGTTAAGAAGTTTAAGGGCAGTAATGTGAATGACTTATCACTTCTTTCTACCATGTCTCCTCCAGCCTCAGTAGCTATAAAGCTTTCTTTCAAATATTTAAGCCTGGAGGAAGAACCAAGAAGGGAGTGCACATGTGAAGTGAATGAGGCATTTCCTGGTAAGACAGCTTCATGCCAATTAGGACAACAGTTTGAATCAAGAACATTTACTAGAAATAAAGGAAAGAAGGTAGGAAGGTAGGCAGAAGGAAGAATGAAAGAGAGAGGGAAGAGGAAGGAGCAAGACAGAGAGAGTGAGCATGTTTGCTAGTGATGACAAATTCAACCTATAGTTTATCTATACAAGCAAAAAAAAAGTGTCCTATCATTTGACTTAAATATTTAAAGGAAAATGCTATTTGAAAGATGGAATACAAAGAGGCTTCTCTCCTATCTTTCTAAAAGAAACTGCTGTCCTTGATGGAACTGAAACCCATTTCATTTTCACACCATAAAGGGGAGAATAATACCAGATATCCTGAGTTAGAAAATTAAATTCCCAAGGTTCTTTATTTAGTAAATGAACACAAAAATATTGTTAAGCATGAATAGGGAACCCTCCATAAAATAAAATTATTTCTCTAATCATTGAATAGGGATACAATTACATAGACTTTAGATTTGGGGATAGGGATGGGGGTGGATTTGTGAATTACTTAGTTTAGTCCCTTGCATTTATTCACAAGGATGAAAGGACCAGGGAAGAAATGACTAGGCCTAGGGCACACAACAAATTATGAGCATGGCTCAGACCAGATCAGCTCCAAATCCTACATTTTGGGACATCAAGATGACTTTACTCTTACCTGTACTGGAAAAAAATTCCAGGCATACTAGAAACTGGGGATTAAAAAAAGGTCTTCTAACTTAAGAGTTTAGTGGCATCGGGAAATGTTACAGGAAAAATACTTGTCATTGCCACTAAAAGATCCCAATAAAAGGCTAGCACTAGATTAGTAAAGGACTCGGTTATTAGAAGATATTGTTTCTGCAAATCTGAATTCAGTCACGAATTTGGAATCTTTGCCAAAGATAAGCATGTCCCTCTTTCAGTAATTTACATTCTTTTCAGTGACATGTTAATGCCCCAGAGGAGGGATTTTGTCTGTCCTGCTCACTGTTCTCTCTCCAGAGCCTAGAATAGTGCCTACCCAGGTACTTAATGAATTGGGTATATTGCTACAAATATCTGTAAGTATTTGTTGCATGAATTTGAAATCACTATCTTTCAAGGTACAACTTTAGCCTTTATCATATTTTTTGTTTTCAACTGGCATTAATTTTTTGACAGAAATAATAATGACATAATATTCATTGATCACCTACTATATGCTAGGCACTACAGACAGCATTTTCCATCTATTAGCACATAATATTCTTCATAAAATCCCTAACAAGTAGGTGTGATTATTTTCTCCTTTTCCACAGAGGAGGAAACCAATGCTTAGAGAGGCTGACTTGACTAAAATTACGTGACAAGAAAGGACAGCAACTCAGAGCTCCAACTCTTAGCCACCACAGTATCTGGCATGAACCACAGTGGAGGGTTTTGCTCTAAATCTGCATAAATGGAAACCCAGTCCTTTCTTGTTTCTCTAATAGCTCTAGATTTATTTGCCCTAAATGTATCATTTATAGGTCTTCAAAATACACTGTGCAATTGTGTCTGGAGGAGCTCTGTGACTAATACTTCATGCAATGCTTTGTAAACTTGGGATGAGGTGAATTTATTGTAAAAGAGAGCTATAATACATGAAAATAGGAGGTGTCAGTAAGACTCATATTGCCCCTCAAATTGAGAATCTCTTTTAAACTGACAAAAGCAAGTAAACATGAAGGTGTGACTGTCACTTGAGATATGACTTATTCATATACACAGAGATTTTAAAGATCTGAAAATAGCCCATAATCGTAAACATCATGTTATATGTGTCATTGTACCTGGATAAATTAGAGAATTTATTTCATAAAAAAGAGTAATATTAACTTCATTCCCTTCCTAAATAGAAAGGACATTTCCACTGAATTTTTTTAAGAATTGCATTTCCATTTTTGATAATACAAACATTGCTTAAAAAAAGAAGCACACTTAATTGACATGTTTTGGGAAGATGTGTCTTGAACCACTAGATTTCTTCTGTGATTGACAAAGAATTAAACAATGAACAGTACTATTGTGTGATCACAATGAACATAGGTATTTTAGTCCAATTAACAATTACTCAGCTCATCTTAAACCTATCTTTCAGGCACCTGAAAATTAAGATTTAATTTAGGAATGCATTGGTATTCTTACTTTCCTCTCCCCCATTCACCTTTTCCTTGATACATTTAAATTCATCAGCATCTCCATTTTTGCATAGGCTTTTAGAAATATTTGTGGCAACAAGAACAACTTATAATTGCTATATAAGGCAATAGTAGTTTTGAATATTTATTTTGAGCATTTTAATACTTGTGATGATGGATAATATTTACTCACTGAAGTTAAGACTCTAGTTGACTTTGTTTGAATATATTATTCAGGTTAACTCTATGAATGAGCAGAAGTCAGGAAGAGCTACTTGACCATCTTCCAGTTGCTCATAATTGTTCTGGTTCCTCAGAGGGCTTTAACAGAATGACCAGCAATTCCATTCCCAAGAATATTCCCAAGAGATATGAGTACACATTTTCACAAAAAGACTTGTTCAAGAATGTCTGTAGCTGCTTTATTTGTAATAGTCCAAAACTAGAAACAACCAAATGTCCACCAATAGGAAAGGGCATAAATAAATTGTTATATATTCACATAATGGAATAACAAACATAAATTAAAGATAGAACAACCTTCTATTCCATGCAATAATGTGGATTCATCTCAAAAACATTACATCAAGTGAAAGAAACTAGATACAAAAAAGGACCCACTTTATGATCCCATTTTATGATGTTCAAGAAATGGAAGTGTTTATCAGTGATGACAGAAGTTAAAATAGTGGTTACCACTAGAAGGGGGATGCTTTTTAACAGAAAAAGTATAAGAAACTTTCTATGTTGCTGGAAATGTTTTCTATCTTGTTCTGTGTGGTGATTATATTAGCATATGCAAATATAAAAATTCATCAAACTGAACACTTAAGATTTGCCTATTTTATTGTAGGCAAATTGCACTTTAATTAAAAACTATCACTTAACTTTTTTTTTTTTCAACCCAACATTTTGTTTTGGAGCAATATCCAAGTTGGTGTACCTAGGTCTATCCCCTTATTTTAACTGTATCTATTTAAAGAAAAAAATGATTTATGTTCTGACGGAGTTTGGCCTGGCTGACAGATGTCTTAGAATAGCACTAACTACTCCAATGAATAAACTCTCACATTTCAGTGACTTAACACAAAAGAAGTTGATTATTTAATCACCAAAATGGTTCAATGTAAGTGTTCAGTTCTCCTCCACATGGTGATTAAGGGATCCAGTTTCCTTCCAGCTTGTGGTTTACCTTTTCTTGTCCAAAAGCCTCAAAATCTTCTACCTCCAGTTTGAAGACACAGGAAGAGAATGTGATTACAGAATTTTTTGGAATTGCGGCCAATGGCATACATATTTTTTCCAGTCTTTTCTGAGTGTCCTGTGTAGAGCAACTCTGTAAGAAAGGAGTTAGGGAGATGAATCATGACTACCACAACAGGCTCACATTTTCCAGCCCCATGGGCCTATCCCATGATTCTTTCTCTTGCAGCCAGGCAGCCTGGTGGGGTGGTTAAAATTATAGCCTCTGCTACCAGTGCTGGACGTGAACTTGGGTAAATTATTTGCTATCCCATGTGTTAGCTTCCCTATCTGAAAAATAGCGAGCATAATAATACTGTTTCAGAGAGTTCTTGAGCACCCTTTAAAGAATGTGTAACGTAATTTAGGACAGTACCTGGAACATAATACATGTTTAATAAATGTTAGCTATGTTATATACTCCGTGCTATAACAAGCCATGCCAGAATGTCTGCCACACCTCAAACATGCTCTATGCTTCCCACAACCAACAAAGCATCAAGTTCTTTTACCAGAGCCAGCTTCAGGGGTGTGCAACCTTGCAGTTAAACAAGGACTCATGCTCAGAAGAGCCCCATGCTTAGGGCCTGGCACTTGGTTTAATGCTCTACTATTGCCATCTTAAAATGTCTAACACTTCTATCTTTGAATTTGTGTTTTGTAAGTGAAGTCTGATGAGACAATGGAGCATGGTTGTGTGCAGAGAAAATACATACTATAGGCGTGACCTCTGCTGTTCTTCACCACTGCACTCACATTGAGCTTTCTCACTGGCCCATGTGCACAGAATTCTGGTAAACCTACAACACACGGATGTTCAGTGCAACTCAAATTGAGTACAAGGTAAACATGTTAAATTTACAACTGAGTAAGCAGAGGTGCTGACAACTCCAAGAGGCCATGCTTTCTTTTCTAACCGGAACTTGTTTTGAATGCAGAAAGAAGAGAGCAACCAGGAATTGTATCATGTCCTTTCTTATCATGTTACTTCCCCGTATTATCTAACTACATACTCTGTAAAAGATGACATAGAAGGAAAGAGAAAGATAGGGCAAGTTACAGTTCCTTTTCCTTTCCGTTCTTCCTAACTTACCAGTTAGCCAAAGGTAGAGTGTTGGTAGAGTGTGTGTGTATCAAGAAGTGAAATAAAAACAGTAGATTTAGTCTTGTGCAGTGTTTCCACTGTTTGGGAAAGAACAAAATCTGTATGCACATTTGAGCAATGAAATACAAGTTGTGCAAGTCCAGTGATTTCCCATATAAGTTCAGTGCTCATATTTATACTTAAACCTGGCATTGAACAATATAAAGATAGATGATAAAATGCACACTAATAATTTAAAAGTTTTATCTTTTTTTACATAGAATGATATTAGGTAGAAATAAAACATCATGACAAGTCCAAATAGAGAATGATGAAGAAAGGAGATAGCCTTATATTTTAGTACCTTTAAAGACACTTTTTTGCTGCCTTTGAATAAGGGGCCTTGCATTTTCATTTTGCACTGGCCCCTGCAAATTATGTAGCCAGTTCTGGCTTTCCCTCTCTCAGACCTCTTCTCGTAAGTTCCAACCAGCCACCTTTTGCAGGAAGTCTTATCCCATACCCCCACTCTTCCTGGGCTATCTTAGCATCCTTGCCAGCTCTCATACAATTTATATTTACATGTTTCTCACCCTTAAATTGGAGTTAATTTTGAATGTATCATCTCCCCTTACATCCTGTCTTTTCTGGTGGGCAGGGGCAAACTTTGCATTCTTATCTGGCTGGCCATGGATCAGAATCACTGGGACCCTCACAACAAAATCAAATTCCAGGAATTAACAATGAGCAGATAGAATCAGAATCTCCAGGGTTGGGTTTTTTGGCTGCACAGCCAACTTGGGAAGTAGTTATTGAATGAATGAAAGAATGCTAGTTGTTCCTGTCCCCAGAATGGTATTTCCTCCAGTCCCAACACTTCTTGGTAAAATCTGGCTCATCCTTGATGGACTGATTAAAGTGCTACCTCCAATGAAATCTTCCATGACTTTTCCCTCTGCTCTCATTGCCATCTCTAACTCCCTGACCTGTAGTCCCTTATCATATATTAAATTTCTTTGACAATGAGCAAATTCTAACTTGAATTTTACTTCTCTGATTACATTCTGGTAACACTGAGAGCATAGGAGAGTGGGGACTTCGGTGAAGCAAGCGAGACCCTCATCTCTTGTGCAAAATTTAAGGGGATGTCAAAAACTCAGTAATCAAGAGACAAAATATTTTAATGCAATATTTTTTAAATAAAAATTAATGCAAAAATTATCCATGATGAACAAAATATCAAAATTTTAAATAAAGACAAGATCCAATCCAGTACTTGCCGAACTGGCCTCACTCACTTCAGCCTAAATCCAGCCCTGTCAGAACACATTTATTCTTCTTACCCCAGTAGTTTGTTGACTGAATGAACGAATATATGAATGAACTGCTGCCTTGAACTGAGTCACAAGGCTGAAATTTAGAGATGCTGATAATGAGGACAGCTTTGGAGGGATATGGGCACAGATCATCAAAACAATCTTAATGCTTCCTCTCAGGTCAGCTGGATTGAGTCACAGGACCACATGCCCTCAAGTTTGTGTAATATTTTCTGCCTCACTCAGGTCCTCATGAAATTCTCCTCTGGGGTCCCTGTTAGTAAAACCAGAAACATAAATGCCATGTTCTACTGGGAACCCTTCTTAATAGTCCTGAAACCTGTAAGACTGTCCTCAAAGGCCAACTCAAGTGGGATCCTAGAACTTCATGTTGTTTTAATAACATTGTATTAAAATCGCTCTTTCCCATTGTTTTATAATATTGTTATAATCAGAATAGCATGGATTGTTTGAATAATGTCATGTTATTTATTTAATGTTTTAATTTGCTCTTTATTTCAGAGGTTTCCAGGCAAAAGGAGATCAGAAAGACAAAGCCATTTGAACAAAGGGAAGCAACAATGTTTATTATACTTCATTCTCTGTATGTTTCCTTCGTAAAGAATTTAGCTCCAAGTTATACTAAGGAAGAGACAAAGTAAAAAGGTCCAGCAGGCTTTAGGGCGTAATTACCCATCTTTGTATGGAAGATTTGCATACCCCACAACCCCCAGCTCCGTGTCCTCTTATTTACAAAGTTGTTTACGCAGGTTCGTGACTCCTGCGTAGACAACCTGCTGTGGCCTACCTGGACAGTTTTTCCTCCGTGACCAGCTTTTTCACCCAGTTAGCCGCCAGGGGGCCGCATGTTTGGAATAAGTGGTGCCGATTCCACAGCTTTTTTCCAAATCAACCAAAACATCCCGGGGCAGCTTTGGAGCAAAGCCCGGGAACTTCACTGCAAAAGAGAACTCGCCTGCTTCAGAAACCTACAAGTCCTACGGTACAGTCTTGTTACGAGTGAAGAATAAAGCACGGATTTATCACCAAGGACAAAGTGGAAATGGGGTCTGTGAAGTCTGAGGGGAAAAGCCCCTCCCTCTCGCCAGGAAGTCGTGGAGTCGCGACTTTCTCTCTTTGGGGCGCGCGGAAACACTGTGCAGCCAATAGCTTCCAAACTCTTGGCGTCAGTAGTTGTTAATGCTGTAGGTAGGGGTGGTGGCTTCTCACCTCTTTCCTCCGGACACAGAAGAAGCCTGTTTAAAACGTACATGTCACCTGCTGGAATTGTAGAAAACTCTCTAATAAATAATTTATACATTGTCCAGACAATTAAGGATATAAAGTGTTACAACTCTATTACATTGTGTGTTCTACAAATACATGTGTATATTAATAATGAAATCAGAATTATTAATGAAATTGGAATTATTTTAATATTGTCCATAAGAAAATAATTGCTCTCTGTGTCAAAGTAGTTTTGTTGCAACTTTAGCTTCATTCCAACTACATTTTAGCTTTTTGGGTACTCGGAAATTTTCCAAATATCCTTCTAGCCCAGACCGTAGTTGTCCATATCTTTATTTTTCTTCCAACCTAAACTCTTGGTTTTCAGGACTTGAAATGGGGGGCATTTCAGAAATCTTACATTTGCCTGGGGCAGGACTCTTCAAGAACATGAATCATTTTTGTCTTCCGGGTTTTATTTGTACATTTCCACTGCAAAGACAAATTAACTGTGGCCCTGTTTGGAATCTGTGGAGTGTCTCAACATTGCACACACCTCTCCAGATATGCATAATGGGAGGAGGGTGTCCCTCTTAAGGGCAAACCAGGTATTTCCCCTTCTTCCATTCCCAGGATGAGGGTAGTGGCAATGGTGGTGGCAGGGGTTGTAAGAGAACTGCCAGACGGCGGGCCGGGCCGACTGAAGGCCCCAAGAGGAGTCACAGCGCCTTGTCTACCCGACAGGCGCCACAAGTGGTTTGGAAGCAGAAGGAGCGCGGCGGCTCGGGCCGCGCGGGACTGGCCCAGGACGGAAGGGGCAGTGCTCTGGGGAGTCACCCCTTTCCGCCCTGCCTGCCACTCGCCCCCCATCCCTTCCTCTTCTCCAACTAGAGGAATGACGCCCAAACTCCAGACCCTGTGCGCCACACAGCCCGGTGGGTGGACGCGCGACCACAGAGCCCACGACTACGTTGCCACCCCTGACAGGGCACGCCCGGTGGAGGGCACCTCCGGAGCTGGGAAGAGGGGAGGCGCCCGCACCTGGGGAGGCAGGTGTGGAGGCGGCTGTCCCGGCGGTGGGGTGTATACCAAGGAAGCGGAGTAGGGGTCGGCAAGCCTGGGGTGGGACGTGTCGGAGCGCGGGCCCAGAGGCAGGCAGAAACGGCGGGTGCGGGACGAGGTGGGCCGGCCGGGCAGCTCCGGGTGGCGGCGGGGCGTGCAGCCGGGAGGCCATTTCCTCGCTGCGCCCCTGGTGGAGCCGGGTTTGTCTGCTCTTGGCAGCCGCCGCCGTCGCCGCCGCCGCCGAGCGAATCGGACCTCCGGCAGGGCCGGAGGGGAAATCAGGTCACCGGTTCGCAGATGCGGCGCTGAGCGGGCGCCCTGGTCCGAAGTAAGACAGCGCCCGGGAAGCGGCATGGGGCGGGCCAGTCGCGCGGGGAGCGCGGGGAGGCGGGGACTCCGGCACCCGGACCATACTCGGTTCCTACGCCAATAAAAGTGGAGTGGCCGGGGAAGGCCGGCGGGGCCCTGGCTGCGGCCGCCTCTCTTCCACCAAGGAGTTGACATTTTGCAAGACTCGCGCGACGCCCCGTCGCCTGCGCTCCCCGGGACCCCACCGCCGGGAGAAGGGGGCGGAGGAGGGTGGAGACTGCGGGGCTTGGCCAAGGAAGGCGCATATCCTCGGGCGGGCGGCCGTGACGCGGCGGGGATTAACTTTACATGAATAATGTGAGTGCGCTTGGAAAGGAGACCTTCTGCTCCCCCTGCTCGGGGCAAGCGCCTGCAGGTTGCCTTCCCCGGCAGCGGCGCTCAACCCAGCCGGCTCGAGGGCACTGGTAATTTGGCGAGAGGACCGCGTGGAGGGAGGAGGAAGGAGGGGACGACAGTTCCAAGTGTCTAGAAGGGTGGGCGGGATAGGTGGCGGGGGTATCGCAGGAACCTGGAGGGGTGCCGGCGGCGAAGCTTAGTGCGCGTGGGCGGCCGGCCGGCCGTGGGAGGGGGTGTCAACAGCGTTATTACCTGCCTCCGCGGGGTTTCTGTGCCCCGAGTCTGGCAGGGGGTGCCCTCTCGTGCCCGGGCGCCGCTGCAGCAGTCAGGGAGCCACAGCGTGGGCAGTGGTGGAGCAGGGTGGCTGGGGCTCCCCACCAATCGCATCGGCTCTTTTCCCCAAACCTCAAGCCAGCTGTTGACAGGCTCCTTGTGAAATGGAGTTTGGCATCCTCAGCGCCGAACCCAGTGGAAGTTTCCATGATGAGGAAGTTGTATGAAACGGGGGCTCGGAAAAGGTTGGCAGGCGCAGGGTGGGGGGTGGGGGGCGGTTTAAAAGGACTGTGGGTCCCTCATTCCCGTTTTGTACTCCCGCCCTGGAACTCTGGGGTTTGGAAAGGAGAATTATCCTGAATATTGGCGTGCAGTATTGCCAGTGCCTGGCGACTGGGCTTCTCCCCGCCTCCTCAGGGAATCTGCGGCAATTTCGCTAGGCTCCTGAGTCGCGCTCCTTTGCTTTGCTTCTCTTGACGCAGCATCCTCTTCTGGGGCGCCTTGAGTTGGTGCTGATAGCAGGAGTTGTGCTAGCTGTGCATCCCCCACCCTTCGTGGAAGGACTAATTTGGGGTAGTTTTCATTCCTAGTGGATTTCGTCTGTCTTAGCTACCACTGACATTTTGGAGGAGGATTTCCCAATGACCACTGTAGGATTATTATTAGTGCTAATTCTTAAACCTCCTGATTTAAGTGGGGGGTGGGGGCGGGAATGGGGTGAAGTTGGTTTTTTGTCGTTGTTTGTTTGTTTAATTTATTAGAAGTTAAATGTATAATTTTCTCCAAATGGGAATTTTTCAAGGAAGGTCTAGAAACAACAATTTATGAGATGGATCAAATGAGAAAAGAGTTTATCTGAACAGCAAACTTCAGACACTCCATCCTCCATTCTCCAACGCATTTTAGAATCTGTGACGATTCAAACACTATGCCTGATTAATAAATGCATTTGAAATAAATTCTCCCTCAGAGTGTATTATTGGTTTTAGGTGTTAGGGAGATTCAATTTTAAAAACCTGTTTCCAAGTAAGCATTCCTTGGACAGAGCATTAGCATCAGAGCACGGCAGTTATTATAAGGATAAATGTATTAGGTAATATAGACGGGCAATATTTTTACATTATTTGCCCTTGTTTTAGTTTAGTATACTTATTAATATAGTAATAACATACAGTTTGTGCTGCATTTCAAAGGAATAAAAATTGCATTTTAGTCAAAATGGTCCATGATTCATCCTGAAAATTCATAGTGACTGATCTGCTCCCTTATTTGCTTCTGCTTACCTCTCTTATTATTCTCAAACAAGACAGGGGCTAGGAAACATTGACAGAAATGGTGTTTCAATGACAAGTATTTTGAGCTGTGGATGTTTTTAGGTTAACGTCATGCCAATTGGCTAAGTGTTTTCATTGACTCTAACAGAAACTCAGTAGTAAGTGATTTGTTGGGATATTATATGTGAAGGCATTGGTGAATAAACAGCCATTTATTAACTGTGAATGTTAAACTATTAGAATTGTATTTTAAATGAATTTCAAAGGTTTATGATATATCGGAAGTGGGACCATCTGCTAGTAAATACAATTTAATTTTACTTTATAGTGAGTGAAAGTAAATGATCTTGAATATAGCCACAGAACTATTTTTTTATGAAGCAGTTTGCTGGCATTACAGTGCAAAGAGATCATTTTATTGACATTGGAATATTGTTATATATGGTAACCTACATTATAAGTATAATAAATATTTCAATTCCCCCCTTTTGCTTCTTTGTAGTAAATTCATCTACAATTAGGGATGAATTAAGATGAGTTGCTTTTTTTAATCCAGCAGATTTGGGGAAAGGTGATTTCTTAAAACCATTATTAGAGCAGAGAAAGTTGTGGATTCATTGCCTTCTTAAGGGCTTTTGCAGTTGTTTGAAGCATGGGGTGTATGGAGCCACAAATGTGATTGCATATGATTTTTTTAGTAAGCTCATCTTTTTTAATGGAAGTCAAAGAAGGTGCTCATGGTATCTTAGTTCCTTCTCAATCTATTGTAAGATTGTGTCACCTTCTTAGAAAGCCCTTCCTTGACCACACAAGCAATAGCATCACCAATTCTCTCTCAGAATGATCACAGTTTTGTTTTTTTTTTCCCTTCCTCTTTTTCATAGTTTGTTACAGTTGGAGTCTGAATTGTTCATTTCAGTCATGTATCTGCCAATTATGTAGGTCTCATGCCTAGAACCTGGACTCCATGAGAGCAGAAGCCTTGTCTGCCTCACTCACTTTTGAATATCTAGTGTCTAGAATAGTACTTGGCACTGAGTAGCTACTGGATAAATATTTGTTAAGTAAATGAATAGTTGTGCCCAAACATTGTGTTCCCCAAAATACCTTTCTAAGCCCTTTAACTGGGTGTCAGATAGGCATGCCAAGAGTTCTGTCAGTGTGTCTACCATACATATACATGGCAGAGACACTGTATATATTTTTATCTTTTTGTTTTGTTTTTTGAGACAAAAGCTGCCCCCCCACCCCCCATTCTATATAATGACAGTGCAGAGAGGTTTTTTTTTTGTCCTCTTGGGGGCATTTGCCTTAAGTAACTGGAAATCCTCAGCAACATGGTTTGTCTTACAAGTTACCTTGATTCCCTAGACACTGACCTTCAACTCCCTGGGTTCCCACAGAATTTTTATGAGTTCCAGAGGCTTTGTCAGTGCTAAGAGTGAAATTCCAACGCACAGACATCACAGGGTGATAGCAATGCCTTCTCACTCAGCAGGTTCTGACAGTGCCTCTGGCCCTGGCAACCCTGCGGATCAAGGGTGGTGTGGTGTAGCTGGGGCTCCAAAAGTGGCTATGGGAGGAAGGTCTAAATGAGACTATCAGGATCTAATACAAGATGTGCAATAGCCCTCTGTAGTACACTTGGAAATGACTTGGTAGTTACCTTATGTTGTAATTTCAGTCAACCTACCTCTCCCCTTTTGCGCTTTCATAAACGGATTCGGAAAGAGATGATTGTGGGGTATTACATTAGCTGAGCTTTCAAGTGACCAGGGTGAGAAATACCTAGGGGGTCACCTTGAAATTAGTTATTCATGGAGAATCTTGCTAATTGGGAGAAAAAGGAAATTACATTTGATGACTATAGTAAATATTTTTTGTTTCTAGAGTATGGACTTTCAAAAACATATCTGAGTAAATGCATAGTCAATATCCCACAAAACAATGGGACTGATAGAAGGAGGGGAACAAAATGCTATAGAGGAAGCAAATAAGCTAAAATCCTAAGTGCTTACTGCTTTTAAGTATTTTAGTTCTGAGTGTCTTAGCAGCCAAGTTAATAGAAAAAAAGGGGGTCTCGGGATATTAGGTATGCATTGCAGTTGTAAGGATTGTAAGGGTAGAACAGATAACATTTACAGTGCTTACTAAGATGCCTGGATGTTCTCAATGTTTTTATTATAATGAAATTTTCATAGGATTAAATTGAGATATAAATTCCATAGATTCTCATCTGAAATATCAAATCACATAACATACAGTATTTGAACATCAACTCTACAGAAAATGAAGTAACATTCTTGATATGGCCATGTCTTTTATCAACCCTGGAGGGGGAAAATGCAGAAGGCATAATGATGAAAAGTAATCTGGTGTGTGTTTCTTTGGGGACCTGAGCTACCATGGTCTAGCCATGGAGATTCTGGTGATTATTCCCAATAAAGAAATAGGGCTCAGAATAACTTAAGGAAATGAATGCTTAATATGTTCTTTAGACTAACTCTCAAATATCCACTGTCTCAGCTAGCTTTTGACTAGAGCAATCTGAGAGGCCAGAGCAGCCAGGAACTTGAAAACCACCCTTTGGCCATTGACTTCTCTGAACAGGCAGCCCTGATGCTTCGTGCTTTCTGCTTTTATACCTCTTATCGTGCTACAGGGCTGTTTGTTTCCATTTCTGTCTTCCCTCCTAAACTGTGATAAAGGTCTGTGGATTTATTCATCCTTGAATCCCCAGCACCCCAAGTACCTAACAAAGGGCTTGGCACATTGTCACATAAAAAACGCTTGTTGGATGAATGACTGGGAGGGGAACAAAGGGTGGTGGCTCTCTGATGTTGCTATTAAGTGTCATCTTCTGACTTTGTTTCACCCAAATTGAATGTTTGCTGCCTGGATTTCATCATATGTCCATATTTGTTTTGGTAGGAGGGCTTGCTCTAGTTTCCAAGCTTGTTGAGTAGTAGATGGCAGTTTAACTCCTTGATTCATTTAAAGACATTCTGATTCCTTTATTTTATTGCCCATTTCTGCTATGAATATTTCTATACCTACTGTGTGCTTGGCCCTGCTGGTCATTTTGCTGCCCAGCATGCAGCCCAATGGTCTATGAGACAGTATATGTATATTAAGAAAAAGGGATTTCGAAACGGTTTCCATGATGATTGGACCAATATGCCTATTGGGGTTCCTCATACCAGGTGAAATAAAGTTACTTTATTTCTTTATTCCTTTTGTGGTTTCTGTAGCCCATGTATATTAGTGTAAATTTCAGTGTGATTCACCCAGGATTCTCTTGGTATCCAACTAGTGTGGGGTTGAATATTTGTAGGCCAGTGACTTTCTGATTAATAATGTTTACCTTGCACTTTAAATTCCCAAACTTGCTAGTCAATTATGGCATTTAAACAAGTGGAGAAAAAAGTTTCCAAATCACTGAGTCACAAGTAATGTATTTCCGAATCTTCCTGTCAGGAATCTAGCCAGTGTTCAATGCTAATACTGTTCGGTCCATACTGTCCTAATTTTAAGGGACTTTGGAGACTTTATTTACTGGCAGCTCTTCTTGTGCAGTACTATTTTTATTGAGTGAGAAACTGAGCTCCACTGTGAGCTTAAGGATCTTTTCCAAATAGCAAGTCAGTAGAGCCTAGAATTAGGACCTAGGAGCTTTGACTCTCTGTCTAGGAGAACATATTTTAGCCTTTTAATCCTGATATTCAGACATTCTAAGGAGCTACTCCGTGGGAGATGTTTCTATTGGATGTGAATGTCCTTGATAATAGTCATTATCTCTCCTGCCTTAGATGCACTTAATTTCTACATTATGTGGTTCTGCCCTTAACAAGCCAGGATACCTGCATTTGAGGCTCTCATCAGTTAACATAACCTTGAACTGTATGCTGGCAGTGCTCATCAAAAATGAAATGATATTTATGGAGATATGTTTGGATGATAGGAAACTGAAAGACAAATTCACGGTCTAACTTCTCACTGTGAAGGAGCTTTTGGCCTTCATACCTGAGCTTTATTTTATCTTCTTGATCTGGATGTTTCATTCTAATTTTTATTTTTTCTAATCCTGCTTTTTAAAAACTGTTCATATTTTACTCCTCATTGTATAAAAACTTGAAAAGTATTGATCTGAACAAAGTTACTTATTAGATTTCTCAGCTCTGAAAGAGGGTCATCAGGAATTGTGGCTTCTCTTCTTTTGTCAGTAATTTAAGAATTTATTCAGAAAGTCATGGGTAATAAGCTGATGGAAGCAAAAACATACACAAAGGAATGAAAATTGACAGCAGGTGTATCTTCTTTATTTGGCAAATACATTTACTTGACATCTAAGGAGTATTGTGATGAGGAAAGCTTAGAAGATAGTCATGATTTTTGTGGCATAATGTATGATCATGTCTATCGAGCATTCTGAGTTTTGTAACAAATGTTGTTCAATGGTTCTGAAGATGGCTCAGATATACATCCCCCTCCCTTTATTATGTATTTCTCTGTGGTCTCTGTTTTCCCAGTTTCAGTACGTATCTGCACAGAATAGGTGATCAAAGAAAACATGATGGCTGATGATAATGATCATGGCTTTCCTGGGGCTTGTTCATCTTTTCCACATTTCTCTCCCACATGCATAAAAGTCTCAGCAAACTGCATGTCTGTACGTGCAGAATCTGCCTCTGTGACAGGTTTGTGTCATGTTCTCATATGGAGTGAAAAGGCAAAGACAAGCTGTGGTTCCCATGCCCAGATTCCAAATGACAGTGAGAAATGCCATGGTAAAGATGATGTCTCAAACCACAAATCCAGTCATCATTTTTGGTGTATCTGAGTCCCTTCTCTGTATACC
>PVKY010005204.1:0-17843 GCA_004027775.1 Bradypus variegatus
ATACGGAATCCTTTAGCTCATTGAACATGGTTAAGATGGTTAATTTAAAGGCTTTGATTAATAGAGCAAAAGCATGAATTTCCTCAGGAATGGTTTCTTGCAAATTCTTTTTTCTTTTTTTTTTTTTTCCTATGAATGGGCCATACTTTCCTGTTTCTTTGTGTGTTTTTAAATACTTTGTTGCAAACTGGATACTCTATGTATTAGAATGTTATAACTCTGTAAATCTAGTTTTCTACTGAGTTTGTTGGGTTTTGTTGTTGCTCTTGTTGTTCAGGCCTGGAGCTGTCAATTTGTGACTTTTCCAAAGAATTTTTGCTCCTAAATGGGGAATGGAAAGAGAAAAGCATGGGGGATGGGGGAGGGGATTTGGCCTGAGAGGGCTTGGAGCAATGGCTCCCCTCCGCTGACCCAGTCACCCAGTGGTCTGAAGTAGCTGATCAAAAGCCGTGATCTGTGATCAGACCTTGCACTCCCGGATTTTGGAGGACCTGGTCCTTACAGCACAACTTGGCACCAGCAAGCTGCACTGGGAACCCAGCTGCAGTCCCCACTGCTATCTGCAACCTGGCTGGGGAATGGGCAATAGAAAAATTCACCAATATTTACTGCAGTTTATCAGCCTCTTCCTCTAGCAATTCCCTAGATGCTGCACAGTGTTCCACTATACTCCAGAGTTTCAAAATCGTTGATTCAGACTATCCAGCTCAGTCAATGTTTTAGTGCAGGGACTGATTTCCAGAGCTTCCTGTTCTGCCATCTTCCCACAATCAGAGAATTACTTTTTAAACATCTCACTTCACACTATATCTGGGGGCTTGATGGAGAACCTGGAGACAGAGATGAGGATTTGAACCCAGCTATCTGGGCTGGAGTTGTGTGGCCTTGGGCAGGGCTACTGGCCTCTCTGAGCTCCCTTTCCATTCCGGTGCTTTCTGGCCCCCAAGTTGTTGGGAGGTTAGATAAGGTTCTGAAAGTAACCAGAGGGGCTGCAGGAGGCAGCAGGATTTTACTTTGTCACTGGCTCTCAGTATGACTTATGATGAGGAGAGTGGGAGAGGCCTGGGGAAGTGTCCTGAACTTTGGTTTTTGTTCAAGGTGGCCAGTTGAAAAGAAAACAAATTGCTGAGTCCAGGGGGTACTCCATTTGCAAGCCCAGGGACAGTGCCAGCGGTTCAGCCTTTCTCTTTAGGACTCTTGGGCAAGTCACGGACCCCTCCAAGCCTCCCTTTTATCTGTGGAAAATGGGGCTAACACCCACCTTTGAGATCATTGTGGGGATAAATAACGTGATTCCTTAGAACAGGGCATCTAAATATCTATGCTGTGGACCCCTCAGGCAGCCTGGGGAAGCCAGGGACGCCACTTATGGTGTTTTTAAATGCATAAAGTAAAATACACTAGATTACAGAGGAAACCATTCAATTGACCCACAGCTATTCTTCTTTATTAAAGCATCAACCAACAAGATCTAACAGTGAGTCTACTAACCACCGTTATTTCAAAGTGATAATGAGAAAAATACCTCTTTATATCTGCAGTAACCAAAATCTTATAGGAAAATAGCTGTAATTTCTTCTGGTGCCCAGGTCGCAGGTAGCTCATTAACACTATTGTGGGGTTTTGCCTACATTCACAATCGAAGGAAATGCTAAATATCAGGTAGAGGTAAGTGAAAATAAAGATGTCAGTGTTTTCCCATCCACGCTCACAGAACCTTGAATTCTATCTGTGGACCCCACATTCAGAACCTCAGCCACAGAAGGTGCTTCACTCATAGCAAGCAGTTGCCAGAGATGAGCTGCGACCCCTCCATGAGCTGCTTGGAGCACAGTCCTTGGGGTGGATAGACATGACGGGTAGGGACTGTTGGGACAGGGAAGGGCAGCCCTGGGACGCTGACCAGCGAGGTCAGGGACAGTGCAGGTCAGCCTCTCCCAGTCCCTCCAAGTGAGCTGTGGAGTGTGTGGCGGGTCAGGAGACTTGCCTGGCATTTTTGGAGAGGAGGCCATCCCACGTGGTGTCAGGTGGTGGGGAGCACGTCCACGGTATGGGGGGCACGGAGGGGAGGAGCCCTGCCGGGCAGGGCAGGAGCGTGGACTCCAGAGCCAGCCTGCCAGGCAGCCGGGCCCAGCTCCCTCACCTACTGGCCATCTCACCCCTCCTTTGCCTCAGTTTCCTCATCTGTAAAATGGGAGTACTAATAATACTTTCCCCTAGGGTATTGTGAGGATTAAGTAGTGTCCTCAAAGCACTTAGGACAATATCTGGTGGGAGAAAGTGCTTATCAGTGACGGGCTGGTGCCATTGTCCCTTCAGCATCTGCTTGCTCTCCTCTGTCCCAGGGTTCACGAGACTCCCCTCTGCTCACCATAGGTCTCCTGAGCACTTTTTCTCTGTGCTGCTCAGAGCTGAATCAGGTGTAGCTTCTGCTTTCAAGGAAGTCATGGTTTAGGGAGAGAGGACAGAAACACATAATTTCAATTAAATAGGAGAAGTGCAGTGATTGTGGGGAGCATGGGGTGCTGGGCTTTAGGGTGGGGGTCAGGGGAAGAAGTCCTCCTGAGGCAGGCTAGAATAGGGCACGCTGGGCAGGCTGGGGGCATTGGTCAGTTCAGATGGAGGGTCAGCATCAAGCCATGGATAGCCAGATGGAGAGCGAGAAGGAGGGCTGAGCCAAAGGAGGACCAAACCCGATCAGAACCAGCTGACAGGCGGATAGACAGGCGGAGGGAGAAAGCAGGGGCTGGGTGGAAGGAGAACCCCCAATTCTCAGAATTGGCTGAGATAGCCAGATGGAGGGAAAGGAGGGGTTAAGTCAGGATGGGGGAGAATGGGAATTTCCATACCAACCCTCGCCTGCAGCCTAGCAGCAGGCTAACATATAAAACCTGGACATGGCTCAACCCGGTTGCACCCCCTGCCTCTTGGGGGCCCACCCACACTGCCCTCTACAGTGTGTATTCCTTCTTACCAACCTTTCCTATTTCCCCATGTGTGCTGGCTTTTTCCAATAAACTTGACTGCCTTCTTCTGTTACTCTTGTTCCTGAATTCTTTCTTGAGACAAAAAAAACGAGCCTGCACCAGAGCTCACCTCGGGTGCCAGCCGGGCTCCGGTAACACTCCCGGTAGAAGAGCTGCCTGTCTGAGTTTCCTGGGGCTGCTGCTGTAAAGTACTACAAACTGGGAGGCTGAAAGCCACAGAGTGGTATCCTTTCATAGTCCTGGAGTCTGGAATCTGAACTCTAGGTGTCGGGAGGGCCAGGCTCCCTCAAAGGCACGAGGGAAGAATCCTTCCTGGCCCCTTCCTAGCCTCTGGGGGCTCTGGCAGTGCTCAGCAGTCCTTGGTTTGTAGCTGCACCACTCCCGTCTCTGCCTCTGGGGTCACAGGGCCTTCTCCCCTCTTCTCTTCTTATAAGGACACCAGTCATTGGATTCGGGCCACCCTAATCCAGTATGACCTCATCTTAACTTGATGACATCTGCAGAGACCCTATTTCCAAATAAGGTCGTAATCACAGATACTGGGGCTTAGGCTTGAACCCATCCTTTTGAGGGGACATGGTTCAACCCACTACACCACCTCTGCTGAGCTTTAAAGTAGTATGCATCTGCCGGAGTGGAGAGCAGTGTATGCCAAGGATGTTCCAGACGGAGAGGGCAGCCTGAATGGGAAGGCGGTGGTTCATTGTTGGCAGCGTCTAAGATTCTAGGCTGGGCCCTGGGGCGGGGAGGGAGGCCAGGCCTCGCCATGCAGGGCCTCCTGGCCCAGGGGTGGAACTTGGACTTCGTCCTCCTGGTGATGGGGAGACATGGAAGGTTTGCTTCATTTTGAAGTAATGCTAGACTCACAGGAAGTTGTAAACAGTACAAAGAGTCCCATGTACCCTTCACCTGGCTTCCCATAATGGTGACATCTTAGCAGGAGTACACTATCAAAAACAGGAAATTGGCATTGGTGCATAACTGCTAACCAGACTACCAAGCTTATTCAGTTTTCTCCATTTTTTTAACTTGCATTCATTTGTGTGTCCTTGTATGTGTGCACATGGAAGGGTTTTTTTTTTATTATTCAGTTTTATTAAGATATATTCACATATCATACAATCATCCAAAGTGTACAATCAATTGTTCACGGTACCATCATATAGTTGTGCATTCATCACATCTGGAACATCTGTGGCATCCACTGCTCTCCACCCCAGCAGATGCATACTACTTCCCCAATCTATTTTTTGAACATTTTTCTTGTACCCGAAAAAGTGAAAATAAGAATAAAAAGAAAAAAAAGTAAAAAAGAACACCCAAATCATCCTATCTCCCTCCTACCCTATTTTCATTTAGTTATTTGTCCCCATTTTTCTACTCACCCAACATGGAAGGGTTTTGAGCAGGAGTATGTACATATGTGTTAGATGATGACCCTGGCAGCTGATGGGAATGGATTGGAGGGGCTCATGGAGAATGGTGGCAAGAGATGATGAGAGCCTGAGTGAGAGCTGTGGTTGTGGAGATGATCGGAGGGGCTGCAGCGTAGATAAATGTTTAGGAGGTAAAAGTGGAAGGTCTTGGAGAGGAACTGACAACAGGATGACGGTTGGAGCTATGTACAGACTTCGGGTATAATGGATCCGGGATCAGGGGAGAAGACGATGAGTTAAGTTAGGAATGTGCCGAGTTGTAGGAGTACCCCACCAGCTGGAATGGGCACCAGGGAGGACTCTCTGGACAGAGCAGCATCTGAACTGGGTCTGAAAGGCTGAGTAGGAGTTGGCTGGGGCTCTGGGTGAGGGCATTCCAGGGTGAGGGCCCAGGAGAGGAAAGCCATGGAGGCCATGGGAAGGTAAGGGATGCATCTGAGGTACTGGGGAGGGGGTGGACCTGGGGGGAGGAGTAGATTTGTGAGTCATCAGCATGAGTCATGAGATCATGAAAGCATAGAATGAGGAGAGCAGGGCTCTGTCCCTTAAGTAGAGCCTCGGTTGGGAGCTGGGCCCAGGAGAGCAGGGACGGTCAGTGAGGTGTGAGGAGGGCCTGGGGGCGCAGCCTTCCAGAGGCCGGGAAGTGGCAGATGAGGCGACAGGGAACTGGAGGTCCTGAGCTGGACAGGACCCTTGGCAAGCACCACTCCTGAGGAGTGGTAGAAGGGAAGCAGGGTTGCTGTGAGTTGGGGAGTTGTGGGAGATGAGAAAATGGAGGTCACTAGTGTAGACAACTCTTTTACAAAAGGTGGCCGAGAAGGGGAGGGGAGATGGTATGGTAGCCAGAAGGGGCTCTGGGACCAGGGGCAGGAATGATTTAGAGGTTGGGGGAAATGTGAGCATGATGAAGACTGAGGGGTTCTGGGGCTGCGTCTGATGGCTTCATGGGAGACAGTAGTGATGAAGAGATGGGTGGGCTTTGGGGCCGGGCTGCTGGAGTTTGAATCCTACTCTACCACCTCCAGCTGTGTGACCTTGAACAAGTCACTTAACTTCTCTGTTCCCTCCATTGCAAAATGGGGATGATAACAGTACTATCTCTTAGGGTTGTTGTTTGAGTGTTAAGTAAATTATTGTGTGTAATGCGATCATGAAAGCCTCTGGCATGCACTAGCTAATCAGCAAATGTAAATATTCACTGATTACTCATTTCTCTAGATGTCAGTTTTCCTCATTTTTTTATTCTTTCAACATTTGTTCATTCTTTCCTGTGCAATGGCTGGGTTGGATGAGTTGATAGTCACTCATTCATGCATTCATCTTACTGCTATTTACTGAGCACATGCTCTGTGCCAAGGACAAGGCCAGGCATTGAGATTTTGAGGAGGCTGGCGTAGTCCCTGCCCAGTCTGATGAAGATCTGAATCTCATCACATCTGGAACATCTGTGGCATTCCCTGAAGTGGAAAAAAATAATGTGTTTCCTTCATGGTTTTCCAGTCAATAGTTGTGTCTTTTTCTTGGAAGAACAGCCCATTGACATTTTGGCAGACTTGGGGCACTGGATTTAAAATCAGGCCCTCAGGACTGCTGGTTCCCACACAGCCCCTGCCCTACTGGGTTAGCTGCAAGTCTATCATCACCTCATTTTATTTCCAAATTATAAGAGTAATGCTTGCTCAGTGCAGAAAATCCAAACCATGCCAAGGCATAGAAAGCAGAAAGGAAAGTGTTCTGTGTCCTGCTCTGCCTTAGTTGGTCCAGTCACCAGAGGGACGAGTTAAATTGGAAAATATTCTTTCAAGGCCCTTGTTTGGTATATAAACACATATGGCACATGGATACGCTCATATGACATGATGTGTGCACTCCTGGTTGTTTTTGTTTGTTTCTCAGCCATGTACCAGAGGCATCTCCAAGATAATGCATACACATTTAGTAGCTGTATCATATCTGTGATATGGATAGACCATTAACTAACTAATTAAATCATTAAATCCTTTACCAATGGACATTAAGTTTTTTTTCCTAGTTTTTCACTCTTAAAAATAATGCATCTCTGTGCAAATATAACTGAGTAATACAAAGATTTTCACACATTAAATTCTTGGAAGTGAAATTTGGGGGTCAAAGAAAAAGACATTTTATCATTTGGAAGGCTTTTGGCTGCAGGTAACAGAATTCCCACCTCAAAATGGGAGTTTATTACCTCGCATAAGAAGCGAGGCAAGGCAAGGCGAGGCAAGGCAGGGTCAGATGTGTCATTAAACACCTCAGTCTTTCTGCCCTGCTATCCCCGGTTTGCTCAACTTATTATCACCCAGCATTCAACATTGGCAGAAAGAGGGATTGTTTCTTCTGTCTCCTTTTAAGAATGAAGGAAACCTTTCCCAGAAGCCCCTGGGCGGGCTGTCCTCGTAGCTCATTGGCCAGGATTATGTCACATGCCCATACTTAAGCCAGTCGCTGGCAAGGGGAAAGGACCATTATGATCGGCTTAGACCAGTGAAGCTTCCCCCTATTGGGTGGGAAAGGGGTGCTGCTGGGGCTGTACCCCGGGATGAAGGGGCACTGGCCACGGGTAGGCAGCCAACAGGCCTGCCTTGCTTATTTTGGGAATTGCTGCTAAACTGCCCCACAAAGATGATGCCAGTTCACACTCTGGGTGTCCTCGCTGTGTTTGAGAGTTCGTGTCTCTCCACTCTCATCCACCAGGCTTGGACTCAAAGGTGAAGAGTGACATCTTGTTTCAACATGCAGTTCTTACATCAGGGAGTTTGAGTAGCTTTTCCTAATGATTTATAATTCCTGGGAATTTCCTGTTTATGTTCTTGGCCCATCTTTTGAAATAATAATGATAATAAAATAATAATTGTTCATTTTAATTATATGCTTATCATGTGCCAGGTATCTCATTTAACCTTCACAACAACCCTGTAAAGTAGATATAATTATTTCTGTTTTAGAGATGAGGAAAGGGAAACCTAGAGAAATTAATCAACTTGTATATAGTTAATAAGGAACAGATCTTGGATTTGAACCCAGGGGTATAGACACCAAGACCTACTGTCCTTAATCACTGCATTATACATTGTCATTCAGGAGATCTTTTTACTTATTGATTTGTAGGCACCCTTTATATATCACGGTTATGTGGGCAAATATTTTTCCCACTTTGTCATTTCTAATAACTTCGTTGATGGTCTTTTGTTTCATAGAAGTTTATCATCATATGTGGTGACTTATTGTACTGACGTGTGGAAGGAATGGTTTCCTGTTGTTTCCTTTACATGGTTACGTTTCTGGGAAAAGCCCATTTAAGGCAGGTCCAGCATGAAATGCCTAAATTACGAGAACCTAGACCTGGAGTTGGAGGAAAGGAATAACCCAGCCTGTCTGTACGATCCTGGGCAGATGTGGGCCTCAGTTTTCTCCTTGGACTGTTTCCTTTAAAAGCTAACGAGTTGATCCTGCAGGTTTGTTTGGCCCACGTGCTCTTTTCCACCAGGCACTCGCCAGCTGCCTGTGCCCTCTGGTCTGCTCAGTGTCTGCACGGCCACTGGGGCGAGATGAGTCAGGCCTAGCCCTCACCTTCCAAGTTTACTTCAGCTGAGATTAAATGACCTTTTAACCACCTATAAAATCCTCCTCCCAGAAGAGGGAGATTGAGGAGGAGGAGGGAGGGTGTGGGGCGTTAGGTGGAGCAGAGCTGCCTGCCAGGGTCAGGGACTTTGCTCCTCTGGCACGTGGCTAACCAGGCTGTCGGCTGCCCAGCTGCCCAGTCCCTTTAAATCCAGGTACACACTCGCTAACTGTGTGGCCTTGGACAACTTTCCTAGCCTGTCAGAATACTATTTCCCTACTATCGTGGTGATATTTAAATAAGTCTCATTCATTTAATGACAACACAGTTTCATGTAAGGCAAAGCCAGTTGTAGGGCCACCCTTTTGTTCAAAGCCTCCCATGACTTCCTACCTCACTTAGGGTGGAAGCCACAGACCTTGCCCTACCTACAAGGCCCTCTACTAAGTCCTTCTCTGTTAATCTGTCATTCACTCGCCAGTTCGCCTCTCCCCACTGCCCACTCTGCGACAGCCACACTGGCCTCCTAGCTCTTGCTCGCATACATCAAGTAGGCTTCTACTTCAGGACCTTTGCACTTGCTGTTCCCGCTACTGGGAACACTTTTCCCCCAGATATCCACCTGGCTCACCCCCTTGCTTCATTTCGGTGCTCAAATGTCAAAGAGGCCTTCCCCGGCTACCCTGTACAATTCTAGCACCCCTGCCGCTCTATCCCCTTATTTTTCGTCATTGTGCATATCCCTCCTGTATTACATTAATATTTATTTATTGTGTTCCTCTCCCTCTAGATCATAAGTTCCAAAACAGGAGAGACTGTCTTAGCTTTTTTAATTCCTAAATCCCCAATAGACCTAGAATATTTAAGGTGTTCCTTAAGTGCTTGCTGCGTGATGGATAGTTGGGTGGATGGGGGATGGATGAGAGATGCCTCTTTTGAAGTTTCTCTTGTTGAGTTGTAACTGTCCCTACAGTCTCTTTTCCCTACTAGACTGTGAGCACTTTGAGGGCAGAGGTCTTATCTTAGTCACAGCTGGGTCCCCTGTACAGGAAAGGGCTTGGTACAATGGAAGTGCCTGCCTGTGGTTAATGAGTGTGTGAGCTGAGGGGGTGACCGTGGTCTCCCTCCATTTCCCCCACCTCACGGAGGCTAACTGTCCTCATACCCTCTCTGGTTTTCTCTTCCCAGCCGTGCACTTTATACCTTGGTTGCCCCTACATCCCCAGGGCCTGGCACTTAGCATGTGTTGAGGATTTTGCTTTTTTGTGACAGGGCGAGGTCAGGGATTGGTGACTTGTCCCCATGTAGGGCAAGGCTGGACATAGAGCCACACAGAATACCTCTTGGGGAGGTCTGTGCACCCTCGCGCCTCAGCGGGTCATGGGGAGCTGCCAGCAGAAGGCCTGGCATTGGGGTAGGTCAACTCAGTACCTGTGGGGTGAGTTGTCGCCTGACCCCTGACCTTTCTCCTAGTCGTGGGCCAGCCCTCGTGGCCAACCCCTGTTTGCAGCCCTGGAGAAGAGGGAAGCCTGAGCTCTCCATTGTTACCGCTGTGCAGATTGTCGGGTGCTGTGGGGAACTGGTGTGTCCAGACCAAATACAGTCACATCTTTCTGGGCAGATGACCTGTTAGGAGTGTCCTTCCCTCCCAACCTGCCTCAGAAACCTGTCACTCACCTTCACCACCAGCCCCAGGGCCACATTCTCTATGGCGCCTTCCCCAGCCCGCCCCTTTGGCTCCACCTCCCCTTCCTCTCAGGTTCCAGCCCCTTGCACCCACAGCTAGCTCACACCGTCCCTCCCACTGACCAAGACTCCTCCAAGGGCAGGGCTGGGACCAAGCGGCTGATTCATTCTGCGCACCCAGGGGTAGGCCCCCGGCTGGCACCACGATGGAAGGGCAGAAACATTGGTTGAACTGAATTAAATCTTCCCTTCCTCTTGTCATTGAGGATTCTAACTCACCAGTGTGGTTGGGGGAGTCAGAAACCTTTCCAGAAGGTGGCGGCCTGGCAGTTCTCTTTCTCCTGCCACATCCTGCACCCCACCCCCCTCCCCCACCCCTGGCAGAGCCCTTGGCGGCTGACTTTGCATTACTTTGTGATACTGTGACTTTTGGCAATATTTGTACTCTAACCTGGGAGGGTGGGGTGTGAAGGCCCACAGCAGATGTGCCCCACTCACGTGCCTTCCTCAGGCAGACACTGCATATGGTGGCACTTTCCAAGTGAGGCTGGGACCTCGGAAGCCTTCCCAACCCAGCTCCGCCTCCCGCCACCTGGCACTGTCGGCCTGGGAGGCGAAAACTGCCAGCCCTGGCCTGCCTGGGCCCTTTACCCAACTCTCAGTAGCGCTTGATACGTAGACTCTGGAACGAGAAATTGGGAGACACATCATACTTTTGTACAGTAAGTAGCCTCCAAATCACACCACAGAGGCCAAGCGTGGGCTCAGGTGCCAGGGAAGTGTGTCAAATGGTTCCACCTCTGCAATTTGAGGAGGAGAGAGCATCACAGGCCCTGCTGGCCTGAGGTCACTCGTCCCAGGCCTGACCCCTACTCACTGGCTGTGGGTCTCGTGACCCCTCTAAGCCTACCTTTCCTCAGGGTCATCAGTGAGGAGCTGGTGAGGTGTGGAAGATGACGGTGATTTCATGAATCTTCACATGCAGGCTTCCGAAGGCCTCCCCTCCCAGAGGCCAACAAGCCAACTCCTACTTATCCTTCAAAACCCAATTCTAGTGTTGCCCTCTCTGAGGAGTTTCTACTTTCTTTGTGCCTCATCCTAGCCTAGGTTTACCACAGAAGTCTGATGAGGGGTAGAGCTTCTGGGACATCTGTCCCTGTTTCTCACTGAGTTGTGAGGCCTGGGTGAGGGGTGGGGGTGGGGGGGTGGGAATCCTGGCCTTCTCATCTGCATAAACAGGTGCATAACAAATGTTGAATTAAATGCCCGGCATAATAATTCTTATTTAATCTCCACCATTTGTTAAGTGCCTACCTGGTACCTGGCACTAAAACGAGTGCCTTCTGTGTCTTCATCCTATCAGTGGGAGCTGTTTGTAATTCCTGTTTTACAGAGGAGGAAGCAGAGTCACTTGTCACACAGTAGGCAGCTGAGGAGCTGGGGCCTGAGCCCTTCTCCATGGCTTACACACACAGCTGTGCTGCTGCTTTGGGCCTTTGCTTGTCAAAGAAGCGGTCCCCAGCTGAGCTGTGTGAGGCTCCCTCACACCTCCTGAGGCAGGTGATGCCTCTTCCCTGGTGTTGGATTCAGGATTTCTCGGGAGTTCCCATTTGGGATCATGGTGGGCAGTTTTAGTAGCTAAGTCTGCTCAGACTTCTGTACCAAGACACTGACCCGAAAGCCTTTCCTTGACCCTTGTGGTTTTCTGAGAGAACGACGGGGCCGAGCAGGGCAGGGCTGGACTGGGACCCAGGTGGAAGCGGCCGTGGTGGCATCAGCCACGGCCTGCCTGTGGCGTCGGTGTGCCCGGCCCTGCCAGGGCAGTCAGGCCCTCCCCTTGGTCCACTGCCAGATTAGCATTTCTCTGGGGGCCCCAGGCTCCCAGCGAATGTTTGACGAGTGTGTGATGGGACCCTAGTCTTCATGGAAGAGCTGGACTCGGATGGAATTTCCTTCACTGGATGGAGAGAACAGGGCTGCAGAGGTGGAAGGGACAGCAGGAGCTAAGTCCAGGAGGCAGGAAAGCCATGGGTGTGGGAAGTCCCCAGGTGGCCTTTCCTGGGTGGGGACAGAGATGGACCAGAGAGACCAACCAAGAGACCCCTCAGCAAGGGGCGGCAGCCCGGGGCCATCACTGCCTGCCTCCTGCTTAGAAACAGGAGTGGCAGGGAGGAGCAGCTGTCCCGCCATCTGGGACTGTGCAGTGCTCTGCCTGTGGTGTCCCCTGAGTCTTCACAGCAGCCAGTGCAGGGGGTGTTGCCACGAGCCCCCCTTTCCCATAGGGAAGCCGAGGCCCAGAGAGGGTAAGTGATCCACAGTTATGGTCAGTGCAAATGCTGGATTCGAACTTGGGTGTGTGCCTCGGAGCCCTGACCCAGGGGCCCTTGCGGGGTGAGCAGCTGTGCAGTGGGCAGGATAAAGCCTTATAAATGCAAGGGCTGGTTTACCTGCCAGATTGAAAGCCCTGTGAGGGCAGCGACCGTGTCAGAATCCTCTCTGCTATCCCAAACCTGGCCCAGCGTGGCCTCATGATGGGCTGCGTGGTGAGGACTGGCCAGTAGGCAGGTGTGGCTGGATGGAGGGAGGGAGTCAGGGCCAGGGTGGGCCCCCCTCAGGCCAGGCCGTTCATCCTGCCTGGGGCTGGCCAGGTGTGTCCTGAGGGGCCGTCTGCCTGGCATTCCTCCCCAGTGACTCATTGCTAAGGGTCATCAGCAGTGCCCCGGTGAGCCAGACGCTGCGCCAGCCTGGCACCACCGGTCCTGGGGCCATCTCCTGACTGCAGCCGAGGCGGGGATCTGGCATGCAGCTCTGGGCTGGGATTCTGAAGCCTTGGTTATGGCTTCCCCCCTTCCTGGGAAGGACAAGTGGGTGGAGGGAGCTTCAGGTCGGCCCAGCTCCTTGCCCCCACCCTCTTCTCTCCTTGAAGCCACCCAGCTGCCCTTCCAGGTGGGCATTTTCCACCTACACAGCATACAGATGTGGAGAGGAAGGCACAGAGAAGCAAGGTGGCCTGCAGAGTGGGGTTCAAATCCGGGTCTGCCCACCCTGGACCAGTGGCTTCGGGAAAGATCCTTCACTTCTTTGTGCCCCATTTTCTTTATCTGTACAAAGCGACCCCTGCCTCACTTACCTTATGGCTGGTCCTGAGCTATGGTGTTGAGCACTGATGGAAACAATAAAGAATAACAAGAAAGTAAAGAATTCTTAGAAAGTATTTTCATGCCTGCCCCTCCCCAAGGAAGTTGGATATTTGTTCCTGTTTCCATCTTGGTGCCAGCCAAGCAAAGAGGATCCACTTCCTATGCCCCCACGGTGCGTCCGTGCCCCAGACCCATGGCTCGGTGCTCTGTGGGTGGGGCAGGCAGTTCCCACCCACAGTCTCAGCCCAGCAAGGGTTTGACGGAGGAGCGATGGGGCCATGCTGCTAGGGCCGGGAAAGTGCTGGTGGGGCCAGGGCTGTGCCCAACAGGCTCAGGGAAGGCCCGTCACACTCTGGGCCCCCCTTGGCTGGGACAAGCCCATCCCCCACAGGCCTTCCCACCTGCACACGGTGGGCTGGAGGGGAAGTCAGGTGAGCTGCTGGCCTCTGACTGTGAGCCCCTGGTCCCCCGGGGGTTGCCCTGGAGGTGCCAGGCCCCTGGCTGCTCTGCCCCTGAGCCACTGCTCTCCTTAAGCCCCCATCCTCAATTTGTACTTCCTTCATCTGTCAAGAACCCCCTACCCCCACCTCAGTGCCATCCACCCTCTGCGCAGCTCTGGGCCAGCCGCTTAGCCTCGCTAAATCCACCTCAGCCATGGGCCCACTTGTGACGGGGACTCTCTGCGCTGGTCTCCCCATGGGTGAAGTGGGATCGGAAATGACACCCACTGGGTGACACTGCTCCAAGAATCCAGTGGATCCTTTTAGAGCGTGCCAGCCCAGCACCTGGTGCCACACTGTAGCTACAATCATCGGCCATCATTTTGCTTTTTTTTTTTTTTTTTTTGCCTCTCCTCCCTGGCAAGGACAGCTGAGTTTGATGTTAAAATGTTTTTTTCCTTGAACTTGAGGGCGCCCCATGCAATATCACAGCCCACGCCATGTATAGGGAAAGGGCAGAGCTTCTCTCTGCAGCTTCTCACCCACAGAGGGCACTGGACAAACTTGGAGGCGAGTAGGACGTGGGCGTGGAGGGCACGGGCCTGGGGCCTGATTCCGGAGCTCGTGTAGACCTGAGACCTGGGCCTGGCCCTCGGCAACGCCGCTTCCACCTGCGCAGCGGGGGTGAGAGTGGGAGCGAGGGGTGCCCCTCACCCACCCTGCACAGGGGCGTGGGGTGGGCCACCCAGGCTGATTCCCCAGTCTGCTCTGGGGATCTGCAGCTGCTCTGCTCTTTCTCCCCAGAGACTGATGGAGAGGCAGAAACGGAAAGCGGATATCGAGAAGGGGCTGCAGTTCATTCAGTAAGTGTGCGGGACCAGGCTGGGCCTCCTGAAACCTCCTCCGTTCAGGCCTGTGTGTGCTGGGGGAGGCGAGTGGGAGCTACTAGGGGTCTGCGTGAGCCACGAACCCCAGACCCATGTGTGAACCCCTCACTGACACACGCACCCCTCACTCCTGCATGAACCCCTCCCTCACGCATGCCCCCGACCCTGCTCACTCTTCATCTGTCCAGTGTGTCATTTTACCGTCACCATCTACATGGGCACAAGCACTCCCCGTTCGTTCTCGTTTGTTGGGCGCCTCCTCTGTCCTTCACCGCAACCCAGTGAAGACACTGGTCTCATCTGCATTCTGCATCTGAAGAAACTGAGGCACAGCGAGGTTAAGAGACTTGTAAAAGGTCACACGGCTACTGAATGGCAGATTTAAACCCAAATCTGTCTGACTCCAAAACCCCGCCTCCCAAGCACCCACATGCCATGTTTGTTTGTTTGTTTTACCCCCTTTTTCATTTATCTTTCTTAAGTGAATCCTCGAGGCATATTTATTGTGATGTTAGTGGAGTGTAAGCTCACTCCACTCCCAGGGTCCCCTCCGAGGTCATAATTTTGGGCTTCCCTAATTGTATACGTATAGGCAACACCCTCCTCCCCCCCCCAAAAAAAAATGAGGACTTGCCTCTACATACTCTTTTTACATAGAACTCCCCAATTTCACTCTGGCACAGAATAACAGTCACCCTTGCCTTTTCTGCCCCACCGGCAGGGCCCCTCCCCAGACACCCCTACCCCTCCCCAGCTCACAGCACCCACTTTCCTGGCCACCCCCAAGGGGTGTACCGAGCGGGCTAATTCTGTCAGGGAGCTTTGGGAGCACCTGGGATTTGGCCCCATGTTGGCTGCTCCCTTGGTGCCCCGCACCTCCGGGCTCTTCCCTGAGAAGGGAAGGCTCAGCCCTCCTCAGCCTGCTCACCAGCGCTGCAGCTCTTTATTTGGAAAGTGCTCAGACCGTATTCCGAGACTGTCTGGTGAACAAGGTCAACCCTGTGAATTCTGTTTTCCCTGCAAATTCTGCATCTTTAACTTAAGTCACTGATTTTTGTGGTGTTGGAGTGCACTCTGATTTTCCCACTTCCCGGGTGATTTTTTTTCCTGGGAAAGGGGCCTGCGTGGACTGGACGCTTCGTGCCTCCTGTGGGCCTGCAGCTGGGGGAAGAAGTCATGTCCCCACCATTCCCTCTCCACTCCTGTCCCCCACTCCTGGTGCAGGAGCCACATGTGCCACCCTCTCCTCCTGGACCCTGAGTTGTGGCCAGAGGCTCCGTCAGCCCTGCCTTGGCCAGAGACATTTTCCTCTTCTGGCCCTGTCCCAGCCCGGGGGGCCTCCAAGGCCCAATCTCGGCTCCTCCCGTCTCCCCTGTCCTGCTCTCCCGTTAGGGGGGTATTGATTTCTTAGAGGACGGCCGGTTGGTTCTGCAGCTGCTCTGCTCTTTCTCACCTTCTGTACCTGGAGGCCCTGGGGCCTGCCTGAGGCCTGGCCTTCCCACAGCCCTTCTGGAACCGGGCGGCCCGCGTGGCGGTGTTCTTGGGGCGGACACTGTTTGCCCCTCAGCCCAGTCCCCAAGGCCACACCCGAGCCCGTCCCTGACTCTGTGGCTCCGGCTCCAGGGACCTCCACGAGGTTGGGGAGGAGGCTGGGATCCCTGGGCTCACCCAGACCTCATGTCCCCTCCTTTCCCCCTAGGTCGACACTACCCCTAAAGCAAGAAGAATATGAGGTAAGTGACTGCCACCAGGCAGGGGGAGGCAAAGGCAGGGGTGTCTGACGAGGGGCTCGCAGGGGCCAGTGCCCAGGCACCCCCTGAGCCCCCTCTGCGCCCCACGCCCGGCAGGCCTTTCTGCTCAAGCTGGTGCAGAATCTGTTTGCTGAGGGCAATGACCTGTTCCGGGAGAAGGACCACAAGCAGGCCCTAGTGCAGTACATGGAGGGGCTGAACGTGGCCGACTACGCTGCCTCTGACCAGGTGGCCCTGCCCCGGGAGTTGCTGTGCAAGCTGCACGTCAACCGGGCCGCCTGCTACTTCACCATGGTGAGCCCGGAGCCCCCCTTCCACCGCTGATCTGCTTGCTGCTCTGCTGGCTGCTCCCCGCAGAAAGCCCACTCCAGCCGGGCCCGGGCCCCAGAGAGCCCAGGGCCAGCTCCCTCACCTCTGCCCCATCACCTCTGACCCTGGAGACACAGCTTGGCCTGGCCCAGGACCAGCTTCCCCCATCTCCTCTGTCTACAGCTCACCTGTGTCTCCTGTGGCAGCTTTCAATCCTCGAGAGCATTTAAAAAGTACTGTAATAAAGTTTTATTTTAAATAGAAGTGATGCTCAGATGAGTGAAGTCAGAATCTCGGCGCAGGCCCCAGGCACTGGTGTTTTTTCAAGGCTCCGTTGTGAGCCTGTGGGCAGTCAGGGCTGAGAACTGCTGCGCTTTCTGCTGACCTCTGACCTCCTGCACGCCTTCCTCCTGGCCTCCCCTGCTTCCCAACCCGCGCCCTCCATTTCACCTCCCTTCTCTCTCTCTGTGTCCTCAGGCCTCTGTGGGGGGCTAGTAATGCCTCCGCAGTCCAGAGCACACTGTTCCAGATGCCTGGGGGTTTAACCCTTCACACTCTGCTCTGTGCACAGAGCTGCCTTCAGGGTTTCGCTTCCTCTTGGAGGTGACATTATTATTCTCAGTCCATGATGCTCTGACCTGAAGGCAGAGACGAAGCAGCCTTGTTGGAGGGGCCAGGCTTGTGGCTGGCGTGCTCGAAGGCTGCTCCCGCCCAGTGTCCTGCCGGTGCCCGCCGAGCCCCTTCAGCTGGATGCCCGGGTGCCCGGGGTCAGAGGTCTGTACACCAGGGCTGTTTCCCACCTTCTCTGCAGCTTCTGAGCCCCGGCCCTGACCCTGGTCCTCCTGCATGCTCCTTGTCTTCAGGGCAGGGGGCCTGGGGAGGAATGTGACAGGCCGCCTGCTCCTCTTGGCAGGGCCTGTATGAGAAGGCGCTGGAGGACAGTGAGAAGGCACTGGGCCTGGACGGTGAGAACATCCGGGCGCTGTTCCGCAAGGCGCGGGCGCTCAACGAGCTGGGCCGTCACAAGGAGGCCTACGAGTGCAGCAGCCGGTGCTCCCTCGCCCTGCCCCACGTGAGTGCTGCCCTCGCTGGGGCCCGGGCTCCAGCCCTCACCCGGGCTAAGCCACCATGTCTCCCCCTGTGTGCCAGCACTGGCAGATACTGATGTTAATACTCGCTATGTCTTCTGATCTCCGACCGTGTCCTGGGTGCTGCTAAAAGTGCATCCTGGGGATCAGCTCACTTGATCCTGGCCCCAGCCCATGAGCAGGTGCTCCATTTGTTCCCGCTTGGAAAGTGGAGACTTCGGACAGAGAGAAAGTAGCTCACAAGGTCACAAGAGCCAGGAGGTGGAAGAGCAGGATTGAGCCCAAGAAGCACCCAACCTCTCTGCCCTAAGAGATGGGTGCAGTGAGCATTGTGAGGGTGACGTGTGTGTCCAGTCATCGTGTTGGGATGGCCGCAGGCAGGGACAGGAACACACCAGAAGAGAGCCCTGCTTGCCCCCAGCCTACCCACAGCTGGGCACATGACATCCCCCCTCCCATTTATTCATCCACCCAACAGGTATTTGCAGGTGCCCAGATCTGTGCCCTTCAGGGTTCCACAGACCCCTGGAGACACG
>PVKY010005205.1:0-17875 GCA_004027775.1 Bradypus variegatus
AGTTAGCCTTATTTTGGGCTGCATATAATAGAAACCCTCAAAACCAGTAGCTGAAACAAAAAGGAAGTTTATTTCACTTACATAAAAAAGTTTGTGACCACTTGTTGGTCCGTCAGAGATTTAGGCTCCTCCTATCTTTCTACCTCACTGTTTTAGTTTCCTGGGCTGCTCGAGCAAATACCATGAAATGGGTCAGGTTAAACAATGAGAATTGATTTGCTTACTGTTTTGAGGCTAAAAGAAAGTCCAAATCAAGGCATCATCAGGGACGTGCTTTCTCCCCAAAGACTGTGGTATTCAGGGGCTGGCTGCTGGGGTCCTTTGTCCTTAGCTTGTCACGTGGGCAGGCACATGGAGGCCTCTTAGGGTGTCTCCCTTCTCCTCTGGGTTCTGTTGGTTTTAGCTTCTGCCTGCTCCCTCTGTGGCTTTCTCTCCCTCTCTGTGTGAATTTCATTCTCTTATCAAGGACTCCAGTAATAGGATTAAGACCCATCCTGACTGAGGTGGGCCACCCCTTAACTGAAGTAGCCTCATCAAAAGGTCCTACTGACAATGGATTCACACTCATAGGAGTGGATTAAATTTAAGAACATCGTTTTCTTGGGCTCATACAGCTTCAAACCGCCACATCCTCATGGCCCAAGATGGCTGCTGGTGTTCCAGCCATCACATCCATACTCCAGACAGGAGGAAATGAGAAAAGACAAGAGGAATGCCCCCACTTAGTGAGCCCTTAAGCAGGTTTCCTGAAATGCCACATAATATTTCTGCTTCCATTGTGACTAGGACTGTGATTCCGAAAGGTCCAGCACTGTCAGAATCAAACACCAGCTAAGGGCCCCGCCCCCAGAGTTTCTGATTTGGCAGCTGATGTGGCTGATCTGGGGACCACACTTTGAGAACCACTGTGCTGGAAGTCAGTCACATGGTCACGTGCAAGGGAGGCTGGGAAGTTGAGCCTTTTAGCTGGGTTTTCCCACCTAAAATATCCATGGTTGGTTACTAAGGAAGAATGGAAAATGGATATTGAGTGGATACTCTTTGCCACAGTATCTCTCATCTTAATTTCCTCCAGACCCAGTCAGCTTCTTTTTCTAGCCTCGGCCCTTTTCTGGCCACCCCTAGCATACGAGGATGTTTTGTCTGGCTGTGTAGAGGCACCAGGCAGCTGTGTCCTGCCTGGCGTCTCACCTCTTCATCAGTGGAGCTCTCAGGAACAAGGACTCCTGCGTCCCCCTCTCAGAACCCAAAGACTTCTTTCTCCCCTTCTCTCGTTACCTCCCGAGAGAGAAATCTTGCTTTCTGTGGTGGAGGTGTGGCTGGAAGGGGAGCTTGCTATTGTAGTCAGGATGTTTTGTTGACACTTGTGAACCGTCTCCCCTCTCTGGAGTCCAGAAGACTTCAAGTAAGGCCAAGTTAGCTCCCAAATTAGCTGCAGTTGGACGCTCACAGCTGAGAGGCTGGGGAGGCTCAGGAGTGATCTTGGTGAAATAGGACGTTGAAATTCAGGGGCACAGTGCCTGGTCTCCACTTCCTGGGTGATGGACAGAGCTGGGGTTTGCTGAGGACCCCCTCTGGGCCAGACCCTGAGCTGGGAGTGTGCATAGCTCTTCCTGTCTCATTCCCAGAGTGGCTCTAGAGGAAAGTGGTATTATCCCCATGTTCCGGTTTGCTACTGCTGCCATTTTGCAAAATACCAGAAATGGATTGGCTTTTGTAAAGGGGGTTTATTTGGTTACAGATTTACAGTCTGAAGGCCATGGAGATGTCCAAATTAAGCCACTGACACAAGTATACCTTCACCAAAGGCAGGCCTATGGTGTGTGGAACAACTCTCTTAGCTGGGAAGGCACGTGGCTGGCATCTGCTGGTCCCAGGGTGTGTCTCTCAGCTCCTCTCTCAGCTCCTGTGCATTCTTCAAAAGGTTGCTCTTAGGTCATTTGTCCTCTCCTAGCTTCTCCAGAGCAAACTCTGAGCATCTCCAACGCTTCATCAGAAGTCTGCTTTCAGTGGCCATGTCCAAAATCTCTCAGCTGCTCTCCAAAACGTCCCTCTCAGCTGCTCTGACCTCCTGTTTGTTAGCACTTTTATAGGACTCCAGTGATTAAATCAAGATCCACCCTGAATGGGTGGGGACCATATCTCCATGGAGATAATTTAACCAAATGTTTCACCCACAGTTGATTGTGTCACATCTCCATGGAAACACATCTCCTGTGTCTGTCTGTCTGTATCCACATGTCCCTCTTCTATAAGGACACCGGTCATGTTGGCTGAAGCCCCCCCCCAACCCACTGTGGCTTCACCTTCACTGATTCAATCTGCAAAGAACCTGCTTCAAATAAGGCCCCAGTCACAGGGTCGCAGCTCACCCCACAACAGGAAGACAGTAGCTGGCCCCATAGGAGAAGCTGCTTCCCAGAGGCAGATGTGGGGTAAGAAGGCTGCATTGGCTCACCCAGGGCAGCTCTGCAGGGTCTCCTTTTGGGTGTGGAGCTGACTGGTCTCATCTAGTACAGGACAAAAGCCTCTTAAGTGGATCCACTAGGAAGGGCCCACATTTCCACAGTGAATCTCAAAAAGGTGGCTGTCCTGCCTTCTCAGCGGATACCCACCTTGCGGCCCATGGTTCCTGGCACCTTATGGGCTCCCTTTCTTGGTAGATGGTTTAAAAGCGTGGATCAGCTCCTGCAAAGAAGAAAGTGACTTCCAGAGCCCTAGCCCCAGCCCCAGCCATGTATGTGCCCATGTCCCGGCGCGTGTTGGCTCTCCACTGTCCCCCACTCTTTCCCTCCACTTCCCCCGTGAGCCGGGCACACTCGCTGCACTGCTAGAAAAGCAAGCGAGATCCTGCCCATCGAGTCAGCTAAAATTAAACAGGCTGATAAAACTAAATAGTGGCAGTCAGGGTTCCAGCAGAGAAACAAAATGAGGAAGACAGATTAGATAGAGACACAGAGACGTAGACGCAGACGCAGACATAGATGCAGATGTAGATAGAGACAAGGTGACTTATTGCAAGGAATTGGGTTAAGGGATTGTGGGGTCCGGCTAAGCACGTCTGGCATCCACAGGACGGGCTGTCGGGAAGGGCAGGCTGCCCTCCTGGCCACAGGCCGAAGCCACTGTCCACACGAGGAAACTTCCTCCTGGGGAAGCCTCAGTTCTGCTCTAAAGACCACATCTGATTGAAGGAGGCCCACGCGGATGTTCGAGGGTCACCTCCTTTACTTAAAGTCAACCGATTACAGATGTTAATCCCAATTACAAAATACTTTCACAGCAACACCAGATAAGTGTTTGATTTATGACTGGAAACGGTAGCCTCGCCAAGTGGACATGTGTTGGTGACTGTCAGACATGTGTGGACAAGGGTTTCAGGAGCTCAGCTTTGTGTCTGGCTGCTCAGAGGGGACGGGAACGGCCACTTGGCAGTTTCAGATAAAGACAATATGGCGTGGATGGCTCAACCCAGAGATTTCCCCTGTTGGACCAGGGGACAAATCTGAGGTTCAGACACACAAGGAGAGAAAGGTTATTTGTGACGGCAAAGCATTTGAAACGTGAAATTTCCCTTGGTAGGGGGATGCAAAGATAAAATATGGAAAAAGCCTGTGATCAAATTCTAGTCAGTCCTTAAGACAAATGATTTAGTTCTACATAAAGATATGAATGTATATATTGATTTACGGATACAGCTATATGGATGTGGCTGGATCTTGAAAACATCATCTTGAGTGAAAAAAAAAACAGGTTGGGGAAAGTCCAATATGATATATTTGTATAAACTGCATATGTAAGGAGAGAATAATGCTGTATTTTCTTTATGTGTACATGGATGCATGGAAAAATCACCGTCTGGAAAGAGACGTGCCCAATTGCCTCTGGAAAGGAAAACTAAGAAATGGATTGGGGAAGATTACAAAGGAGAGTTTAAAATTATTGATCTCGTTTTCTTTCTTTTATAAAACAACACAAACTGAAACCAACACAGAAAGTGCTGGCATCGTGTCATTGCGCGTTATTCGTGGTGGGACGTGTGTTGCGCTGTCACCTTATTTATCGTGTTTGCCGTCCCTCATGCACACACTCCCAACTCACAGAGGAAGGAGAGATTGGAGAGGGAAGCTTTGGCCTTTGCCTGCTCACCAATCTCCTAAAGCCAGAACTTCCCGTTTTGGCTTCATGGCTGCCCTTCTAGCCCCCGTGGGCTGCGTTCCAAGCCCCGGCATTCAGCTCGTAGACGGGACCTGAGTTCGTCTCTGCACATCCACATTCACGCTTGAGGAAGCCGATGCTTGGGAATGGAAATCACAGCAAGGAAAGGGTGAGCCAGGATGGGAGGCCGCGCTGCCCAAGGTCCTTGCTCTCAGCCTGCCAAGAAGTACAGGGGAGCTGTGCTCGAGAACATGGCCCGTGTCTTTTGCACGATCGTCCGTAAACCCCCAGCCTCTCTAATAAAGGAGAAAGGAAGAACACACGTCTCAGCACCGAGCGGCCACATTCACATCCTGCTTGCCTGCCCACGAGCATGAATATAACCCTGGGCAAGTCGCCTAACCTTCTCTGTGCCTCGGTTTCCCCCGTCTGTCGAATACCTGTTTCGTAGGTTTGTGGTGATGGTGAAAGTGTTTATCAACACTGAGCATGAAGCATGTGCTCCCCAAATGTGCCCTGTATTCTTATTATCCGCCGGCTCCAAATGCCTCTGAGACACACAAGCATTGGGAGGTGGTTTGCTGCCCTCTGGAACGTGTCACATGTAGCTCGCCATTTCTGCAGTCCCTCGCGACGACTGGACTCCCGGTACTGGTTTCCAAGGGGCGTCTGGGCTCTGAGCCATGGAGGGGTCTGTTTAGTCCCATTTCTGGGGTTTATGAATTGAGGGGGGATGGATGGGTTGGCTCGTCGGTTGCCACACAGCCAGGACCAGCTCAGAGCCCGGCCTGTGTCCTTTCCATTCACCAGCCCCTCTTCCACGCTCTCCTCTTCTTTTCCTTGGGGTAGCTCACCTGCCGTGTAATTCACCGCTGTGCGATTCTGTGGCTTTCAATACATTCACAACGTTATGCAGCCATCACCACCATCGAATCCAGAAGCTTCATCACACCCGAAAGAAACTTAAACGTGAGCAGTCACCCCCTTCCCTCCCTCCTCCCAGCCCCTGGCAACTGCTGATCTGTTTTTGCTCTCTGGGGTTTTACCAATTCCGGACACGTCACGGAAATGGAATTGTGCGGTGTGTGTCCTTTCGTGTCTGGCTGCTTTCGCTCCGTGTCATGCCTTTGAGGTTCCTGCAAGTTGCAGCCTGAATCAGAACTTCATTCCTTTCCGTGGCTGGAGAGTCCTACGCTGTGTGGATCTGCCACGGCTTCACCCTATTCCTCGGGTGTCCCTGCTGGGGCTGCCCCTCTCTCCCGGCCGCCATGCCCACCCCGGGGGCCACTTCACACCCCTGAGTCCTTTCAACACTCCAGAAGTAATTCTGTGTCCTTTATTTAAAAATTAAAAATACAATTTACCCAGAAATTGGCCAGATCAATTTACATGTATGAGGAGGAGTCATAAAAATCAAATAACAGAGCTCATTTTCTCAGAAACCTTGTGTGTTTTTCCAAATTTGAAATGACAGTGATTTAAAGTACTTATTTTATTGTGGTTTTATTTTTTTTCAGTAAACCAACAGTTCTCTGCCTTATGCTGGAGGGGGCTGGAGGGAGGAAGATATTTTAACAATACAGAAAGCTCCCAAGTAATAGTCATTCCAGCTCCTGTTCTGCACGGCTCGGAAACGGTGTCGATAAGCGTGTTCTGGGAGCTGCTGGAGCAGGCGGTGACCGTGGCCTGGGACGTTCGGGGGCAGGAGGAGGGCTGCCCTGACCTGTCCCCACCCCGCCAGCAGCCAGAAGGCACGGCAGTCTGTAGATGTGTCCACATTGATCAGCCCCTGTGACATCACACGGGAGGGGGGACACCTGGTCCAGGGGGACCCACGGAAGACACACAGCAGTGACCTAGCAGGCAGCTCGTGCATTCAGCCCCAGCTGACTGGCCACGTTTCATGTGTGGACACTTGGAGCAGAGTCAGTCCCACCCGGTTTGAGGATTTTACCAGAAGGACATAGATTTGAGCCGGGGAGAGTATAAGCCTAAAGCTGGGTGAGGGGGCTTGTTGGTTAATGAAGTCAAATAGAGGAAAACCAAGGCAAGATGTGGAGAGAGATGGGGATTAATTGCAACATGTTTGAGGACCTGGCTCTAGCCATTCCTGAAGCTGGATCGTGGTTATCTGTGTTATGCAAGGAAATATGTCCCCTTGGGTTTTTGCCACCGGTTAATGATCTAGTTCTGAAAAACACAGTGTCGTGATGCCTGCTTGTCCATGTCACCCCGGCCACCCCTCCCGTCTCTGTGAGCAGGGGCTCTGCCACCCTGTTCACTGCTTTATAAACAGAACATGCTGGGTGCACAAGTGTCTGCTCAATGACTGTGAAACCTCCACAAATGTCTGGAATTTCACAGCTGGAGAGACACTTGGAGATGATACAGCCCAACCTAATCTGTCAAAGAAATTAAGAGTCCAAGAGGTTAAGAGGTATGATAGGATTTTACAGTGAGGCGTGAGTATCGTCCAGAAACCAGCCTCCCAGCGCCACTGAGCACTAAACACCAAAACCGTCGGTCAGGAAGGTGGTTTTAATCACAGGGAGCTTGCCCCATGTGTCTTAGCCAGTTTGCCCCAGACGACAATGTTCCCTTCACCCAGTGGTGTTTCTTGTTAGTTCTCTGCTCCCGAGCGTCATAGCGGCCAACGGAAAGTAGCTCTAGAGCTCGCCCAGCCTTGGTGTCCGCGCTGTGCAGTTTAGGGATAGGGAGACTCGGGCAGAGGGGGTGTGTGTGTGTGTGTGTGTGTGTGTGTGTGTGTGTGTGTGTGTGTGTGTGTGAAACAGCAACCACCATTAAAAAAGTAATCACAATTAATTCACGAAGGAGTTTGCTGCTTTAATGAAACCGTTAGCCGAGGATCACCCTGAGAGGGAAAATGTAGACTCGACTGAGTCCATTACCTGTAATGAACCTGAAAATGGACTTGGGGAATTTCTGTAGTGTTCTTAGCATCTGTAAGAGCCGGTGTGCAGGTTGCCAGACTGCAGCCCCAGGCCCGGGGTCCCAAGGGCCCGGAGAAGCTGCAGCAGGGGGCTGTGTAACTGCACGGGGTGAGCAACGCCCCGGAGAGGGGCCGAACCTCTGCTTGTGACGGACACCTCTTTCCAGAGCACCCCTGTCTAATGCAAAAGGTCATTTGTGGGTCAGTTGCAGGAAGAACAGAGCAAATCTCTTTCCTTGCATCTCCTCCTTCACACGGGAGCAAGGGCTTCCGGAGAGGGTGTTGGGGAAAAGTGGCCATAAAGAGAGCGATCAATGATCACAAAACTACAGGCAGGTCATACTCGACAGACTGAAAGGGTATTTTCTTAATCATTGTGCAAATCACAACATGCATGAGGTGAGATGCTAATAAATGTGCACAAACTCATTAGCAACGGGATAAGACAAAGTCCCTGTCGTCGCAAGGCCATGGGCACCCTGGGGCGACGGCAGAAGAAGATTTGTGGTCTGGTGTCCCTGCCGAGGTGTGGAGCTGTGGGCGGTGGGGGTGGAACTCACTGCCTGACTCGTTTGTCTCCTGGTGACCGTTGCAGGTTGTGTCGTTGTCGTGGTTGTGTTGCTGCCTGCGGGCAACTCTCCCCTCTGTCTTCCATTGGGATCAGGCTCGGCAGGGCTGTCACTCAGGGTCCCCACCCTGTGGGCACGGGGCCTTGGCGCATGATGCCCGTGGGGCCGCAGACACCACCCCCCAGGAGTTTCAATCTCAAGCCGAGGGCTCAGGATGGGGGTGCAGCTGGAGCGTTCAGTTCCCCCCAGTCTGGAGAGATGGCCCATGTTTCCTGCTTCCCATATCCGGGAAGCTCATCTGGTTCTGACTTCCTCCTTCAGCTTCTCTCTGATTCTGGGAGCAACCCCAGATCAATCCGATGAGTACACATGTTAGTGCTGCCATCCCAAATCACCCCACATTTATTATTTCTGTGCTTGAAGGACTAAAATGAAGGTGCCGGCTCTGGGGGAAATTGACTCCTTACCTTGTCAGGCTGCTAGAGGCCACCCAGGGCTGTGGAGTCAGGCTGCTCCACTCTGACCTCTGACCCTCCTGCCTCCCTCTTAGTAGGACGATGTGTTTGCATTTAGGGCCAACTCAGATAACCCAGGTACTCTCCACATTCTTCAGTCACACCTGCAGAGCCCCCTTCCCATGGGAGGGGCCATAGTCACAGGGTCTGGAGCCTGGGAAAGGACCTCTTTGGGTGGGGACTCTGGGGGCAACATTCAGCTGACCACAGTGCCTTCTCGCTCACACCACCCAGAGCTAGTCTCTGTTGCTTACAACCCAAACCTAACTGATGCATGACTTCAGCCTGGTGTCTGCAATAGCAAAAAATAATAAACATTTTGGGGGGTTGCTGTTGGAAACTAGGAAGCTTATCATAAAATAATAGTAAATTGTGAAACATTCTCGTGAGATTGTTCCAAAGAGCGGCCCTTCGGCCCGAGTTCCTAAGGTGGGTGCTACAGTGTCTTGGCTAATCCAGCGGACGGCCTGGCGCCCACTGGGCAGGCTCCCCTGGAATTATGCGGCGTCTGACAGAACTACCCAGTGCCCTTGACCCAGGAGTGTCTCATTCTTTTGCTAGGACTCGGAAATCCTGAACACCGCCATACTCACGGGGAAGATGGTGTCCGTGCCCGTCAGGGTGGTCTCCGTGGAGGAGGACAGCTCCGTGACGGACATCTCAGAAGCTGTGGAGTGCAAGTCCTCAGACGAGGACGTCATCAAGGTAAGAGGCTCCGCCGGCCAGCTGGGCTGGCCCAGTGGGAGCATCGCCTGGTGCTCTGTTCCCTGCGATTGTTCTGTCCTGGGACGTGCGGTTCGGCTGGTGGTTCGCGCACGCCAGGCTGATGCAGCAAACTTTTCCGTTTCCATCTCGCCATCCCACGATGACCTAGTTTTAATCGATTGTGTTTTGCTTCAGGGTGAAGCCTGGCCCTACAGTAGCCAAGCAGGGAACATAACTGAGTGAAGTAGTAAACTGGACGTGTTCTGTTCTAGAAGGGAAGCCAATGACAACTATGAGTAGGCAGGAGCTCAGGACTGCCATGTCTTCCAGAGAGGCCGCAAACCCAGATTTTATATAAAAATTACCTTCTTTTTACGTTAGCAACTAATTGTAACTTTAAACATACGATCGCCAAAAAGCAAAAATAAAATACATCTGCAGTATGGACTTGGTCCATGGGTCAACTGTTTTAAACACTGTCTAGAGCAGGGGTTGGCGAGCAAAGGTCCAAGGGCCAAATCTGGCCCACTGCCTGACTTTGTAAATGAAGTTTTATTGGCACATAGTCACATCCATTCAGATACATATCGTCCAAAGCTGCCTTTGGGCTACAACAGGAGAACTGAGTTCTTGCAGTGGAGACCATATGGCCCCAAAGCTGAACATATTTACTATTTTGTCCTTCCCCCAAAAAGTTTGCCTTGAGCAACCCTTGCTGTAGAGTCTGAGCTTCTTGAGGAAAGGGCCCTAATTCCCGGTTTCTCCCACAAAGTCTGTTGTGATAATTTAGCTACAACGCCTGCTCGAGGATTGAGACCACATGAGGACCTTCCCAAGCCAGAATTAAGCATATGGTCTTTCTCTGTATTTTTTTTACTCCCTGGAAACTCCCCCAGGAAAAAAACATAAAGATCCAAAAGAAAGCACCCAGAACCTGACGGATAGCCGTTGGTCTTTTCCCTGGGGCTGAAGTCCCCGTGTCTAGAAAGAAAACCTTCCTTCAAGCAGCCGAGGGAGAACAGGGTAGAAACCCCTTCTGGACACCCCACCCCGGCACCTGTCAGGCGGATGGTCACTGTTGCTGGTGTCACCGTCAGGGGGCTTTGTTCACACTGTCGTGCGTTATCCTCACAGCCTTCCAGTGAAGGGGTCTCGAGAAAGGGGCGCCTTTTTCTAATCCTACCCAAAGTGATGTGCAGGCTAGTGGAGGCCCTGATCCCCGAGAGCTTTACACAAAGTCTGCAGAGCCTGTCGGGGGAGGAGGCAGAGGGGGACGGAGTTTTAAACCTCACCGTCCAATACGGGTACACCATGAGCCACATACGTAATTTTATATTTCGAAAAAAGCAAAAAGAAACAGGTGAAATTAATTTCAACAATATATTGTCTTTAACCCAATATATCAAAAATGTAATTTCAACACGTAATCAATGTAAAAACTATTAAGGAGGTAATTTACGTTCTTTCTCTCTGCACAAGCCTCCGAAGCCTGGTTGGATTGCACGAGGGCAGCACATCGCATTTCCGACTCGCCCCGTTTCAGTGCTGGATGCCCCTTGGGGCTGCTGTACGGGACAGCGTGGGTCTCCACTCGAGGGCAGGGATTTGTGGACATGGCTCTGTTGGCACTGTGGACCAGATGATTCTTTGTCATGGGGGCTGCCCTGTGCATTGTAGGGTGTTTAGCAGCACCCCTGGCCTCTGCCCACTGGAAGCTTGTAGCTTCCTCTGAGTTGTGACAACCAAGAATGCCTCCGGAATTTCCCACATGTTCTCTGGGAGCCAAAATCTTCCCCATTTGAGAAGCACTGGTCTAGGGGAACCCAGCCCGCCCACCCTTCTGCTGGCTGGGGAGTTCTCCTGGCTAAGAGGGCAGCAGGCACTGTTTTGGACCCAGGGCCCCCCCTCCCTGGCCACAGCCACACACAGAGCCTTGGTGATTGCTGGTGTTTACCACTGATTGGCAGTTGCCCTAAGAGCCAGGACCCTTGGTAAATGCTGCCCCTTTGAAAGGGGGAGCTTCTCCAGATGGGGGAGGAGCCTATCTTTTATCCTACAAAGACCGGGGGGGTTAGAAAAATCCCAAACCAAACTCCATCATGGTTTTATGTATAACTTCCCTCAGCTCTTCTTAAATGATTCTGACATGGAGCCCATTACGAGTATTTCCAGGCACAGAATTTAGGGAAGTAAGTCTATTCAAACTGAAAGTTGCCTCCCAAAATGAATCTGGGATAGTCACCCCTGGCTGTTGCTCAAGTACCGTGAAGTCGTGGGTCAGCAGAAGCTGAGAGGTGGTGTCTGAGCAAGGGGCTGGGCGTCCGGGAACCCAGACTCAGCCTGAGACTGTGGGTCCAGTGGGGCCAATGATGTACCTTGCAGCCTGCTTGGGTACAGCTCAACGTGCCACTGAGAGAAGGAAGGGGGCAGGGGGTGTTGACATTTAGTAAGTGTCTACTCTGCCTCAGACATATGAGGCTTTGGATTTGGACCGATCTGAGTTCTTGGAGAACTTGAAGAGTCTGAGATTTTACCCAGTGTACAAGTCGGCAGATCAGCCTGTCGCAGTTTCACAGGTGCTGGAAGAGGACACAAGGGTGGCCAGAGGTCCAGCATTTTCTTATGCCAGTTCCCTGAGCTCTAGTAGTCCCAGGACAACACACAGAGGGCCAGTGATGCCCACACATGCAGCGGATTGTGTTCTAAGGGGAACCCTACGTGCAGGGAACCCAAACCTTTTCCAGTGGGCAGCAAGCCTGCCTGGCCTCCTCCCAGGAGAAACTTTACTTTATTGTCCTGGACAGTAGGCGTTCCTGCCCTCCTTCCTGAGGGGACACTGTCTCTGCTTCCAAGGCTATGCACTGGGTAACATGCTTGGAAGGACAGCTCGGAGCAAAGGCAGTCAGAGCTCTGCTTATAGGGCCTGCAGAAACGCACGAGTATCCTGGAGAACTCGGCTTGCCTTTGTCTTTCCTGTTGATGCGTCCTTGCGCAGTTCATATATTCTCTCCCAGCCTCAGTCTCCTCCTTAGCAAGAAGTGGATAATCGTAGGACCTGATTTGTAAAAGGTCACTGTGATGACTGAGTTCTAGTTCATGCAAAGAACTCCACCAGCAGCAGCCACATGGGGAGGACCCAGTAACTCTGAGACAGGCCCGACGGCCCTAGGCACCACGGCTCTGCTTTCTGTCTCTATGGATGTGTCTTTTCAACATTTCACGTAAGTGGAATCGTACTCTGGTATCTTGGGCCTGCTGCTTCCACTTATGGTGATGTTTCCCAGACCCGTCTGCGTAGTGGTGCGCATCAGGACCTCATTCCCCTTCATTGCCGAGTCACACCCCGTTGTATGGATAGACCACACTGTGTGTGTCCGTCCCCGGTGCGTGCATTTGGGGCTAGTGTGCCGAGTGGTGCTGTGAGCGTTCACGTGCACGTTCTTTGTGTAGACTCACATTTTCAGTTCTCTCGAGTAGATACCAAGGAGTGGAATTGCTTGGTCCTACGGTAAACTTGGGTTTAGCTTTCCAAGAAACTGCAAAACTGATTTCCAAAGTGGGTGCATCATTTGACGTTCCCACCATGGACACCTGATGGCTTCCTGGGAAAAGCCAGGGCATCTGGCAACACAGGGACCAGATTCCCACACGACAACAGTCCACTAAGATGTCCCTTTTAGACCTTCACCTTCTGGTTTGCCGAGTCGCCCCAACTCCCCGTCACCGCACACGTGGCCCATGTGGGCACCGGAATGTGTGCCCTGAGGGAGGCGGGATTGTAGCCGGTTCATAAATGCTGAAGCCAGGGTTCTGGGGGCTGGGGGTTTATTTCCCTGTCTCTCCTCAGTTCCATTCAGCCGGTATTTGTTAGCTAGCTGCCACGCTTAGGGTTCTGTGCTTCCTGCTATGGAAGAGACAGATGGATAAAGTTCTTCTCTCAGGACTCGCGGTTGAGTGGAGGGTGACCATGTGATGGGCCAATAATCGCTCCACGTGTACCAGTTCACTTAATTCTCACAACAGCCACGTGAGGTGGGAGCACCATGATATATTCCATTTGACAGTTGAGGAGTCGGAGACCAGACAGGCGGTGTAATCTGGCTGAGGTCGCACAGCCTGTGAGTGTGACAGAGCTGCATTCAAACCGGAGGCTGTGGCTCCACAGTTTAACGACCAAGTTCTTGGCCATTAGGCAATACTGCCTCTCTATGCATTTGAGTTATGTTTAATTTTTAATTTGGAAATAACTTCAAAGGTTGCTGTAATTGTCCATTGAAGGCCTTCTTTACCATGATTCACAATGTTTTGCCCCATGAGCTTTAACATTCTCCCCCCTCTGTGTCTCTTTCTCTTTCTCTCTCTCTCTCCTAGATACATGATAGGTAGGTAGGAAGGTGGATAAGTGTCTGGACAGGTAAGGAGACAGATGATAGTGTGGCTTTCCTAAGAATAGGAGCACGCTTTACATAACCACAAGACAGTTACCAACGGTAGTATATTTAACGTTGACATGGTACTTTCCATTTCCCAATTTGTACAGCATTTTGTTCTGCAGTGCCAAATCCAATCTAGGATCAAGGAATGTATGTAATTGTCACGTTCTCTAGTCTCCTTTGATCTGGAACAGTCCCTTGGTTTTCCTTGTCTTTTAAGACGTGGAATATTTTTGAGAGAGGCCATCCTTCTTTCTTCTTTTTGTAATGCAGTGTTCCTCATTTGTTTTGTTTCTACTACTTCCTCATATTCAGATTCGAGTTTGCATTTCCAGGAGAGAGCCTACAGATGTGTGTATATATGTGCTTTTTTAATCACCCCCAAATAATTTAGAGGATATTTTTCTGATTATATAAATAACATTTCTTATTTGCTTTTTAAAAATCAAGTGGTCCAGAAAACTCCCAGAAAGAAAGAATTATCTGTACTCCCACCACCCTTAGAAAGTCATTGTAAACATTACGGGGATCATTTTTTACACATCTCTTTTTGCACATATACACCCGTGTGGATATAATTTTATAAGATGGGATTACATTATGTGCACTATCCTCGATTTACCATAACTCCTTTTTTTGGCACATCTGCATGCACACACACACAGCCTGTCCCCCAGCCCTCTGGTAATCAGTGGTGATAGCCTGCTGGGTTCCCCCAAGCTCGTACGATCGTAACTACACACACACACACACACACACAGCACATCGTATGCATACACCAAACACACACTCACAAGGATTTCTTGGTCATGCTTGTTTTGCAGACACTGGGTCATGCTGTTCACCCATTTCTGTATCTTCCTCCCTCTCACCTTCAATATTCATGAATATTTCTGGACTGGCTAAGTCAGCGTGCAGGAGCCCACACCACACGTGCTGCTTGTGCAGTCTGGCTCGTCCCGTTTCCGTGTTGAGGCTCCGTCTCGTGTCCGTCGCAATGTCCTGGGAGAGGACCTGGACCTGTGTGGGTTCACCCCAAATAGATGAAGGGACAGTGGCCCAGAGAAAGCAGGGACTTGCCCAGTAATAGCCCAGGCACACAACAGCAGGAAGGCTGTCTGGTTGCATCGAGAGCCACTGCCCGAGTCCGAGGCATGGGGCAGGGGGTCCAGTATGCCCACTGCCCACCCTTTAACCTGTGCTGTGACCGTGGCTCTCACAGTCAGTGGCGTGGCAGCAGTTAACTAGCACTGGGTTCCTTGCTTGTGGTACGTAAGGTAACGGTGTCTTGGATGCAACAACATCCAAGTTGTGTTTCCCACAAACCACCTGTCAGCTCACTTAGCAAAGATGGGCCAGCCGTTTTGTCTCCCGCGCGCTATGCTTGGTGCTGGGTGCTGGGGAGGCAGCGATGAGTTAACAGGACATAGCCCCACCCTCAGGGACCCTGAGGCGGTGGTGAGGGCAGCAGTGAGGGCAGCAGCAGACAAGGAGTGACAAGCACATGCTTAAGGATGTCACAGATGGCCCTGTAAGCGCCGTGGGGGAAATGCAGTGGGGCGCGGTGCTGCCGCCAGGAAGGGGGGCCCTGAGGGGGCATCAGAACCACTGAGGGGGAAACAGCGATGCACGGCATCTGCCGTTGGCTGCACAGCCCCAATGTGCCCCGAGCGCCATCATGGTGAGGCTGACCCCTGCTCCCGGGGGCGGCCCCTGTCCTGGCCCCCATCCTGGCTCCCCAGGAGCTCCTGCAGCCATGGGCTGCTCACTTCCACCCCCCGCGGGGCCAGGGTGAGGGATTTAAGGCCTCGTTAGAGAACACTCACTCACTGGATCTCCGGCCCAGCCTGTCTGACCTCCAGGGCACGACTCCGGCTAATGGATCCCAGTGCAGAGCTAAAAACAATGCATTTGGGCCGTACGGGTCCGGCTTTTCCCCAGTGACCCAAGGGGCCGTGTCCATTCCAGCTTGCACGCGTAACTCTACCTGGGCCACGCCACCTGGGCTCCCGTCCCCATCAGCCCTACAGTTTCTCCCCACCAGATTCACCATTGACTTCACAAGCTCCGAGCCCTGGAGGGAGCCAGGTTCTTCAGGAGCTGCCCAAGACTTTAAAGATTCTACGATGACCACGTTGGTGTAACCCCACACAGACCCCCACCCAGTGAGGAGAGGGGCAGACATCTGCCCAGGGAGGGAAGAGGGCCCCCCTTCCTGCTTCCCACACCCGCGGGCTCTGGAAGCAGTGCCGGGGGAACTTTATCCCAAGGCCGTCTGGTGCTCAGAATGAAAGCAATTGAGGAGAGCAGGGAGTCGGGGAACCCAGGGATCCTGGCCTCAACCTGGCCCTGCCCCTGTTGTGGCCAGGGGTCCCCATTGCAGAGCAAGGAAGTTCTAGCGCTGGACTGAAAGTGGAAGTCAAAGCCGTGCATTTAACAGTTGGAATCTGCTGCTGACGACTTTGTCTCGGAGCCTCTGTCCCTTCATCTGGAAAATGGGGAGCCAACAGATCCGGCCTTGTGGGAATGCTCGTTCTTCTGACCGCTCAGGCAGACCAGGCCCGTGCTTCCCAGCAGGGCAGCTGTGGCTCTGGGACACTGGAAATGTCTGGAGAAGTTTGGGGTCATCTCGATTGGGGAGGGAAGGTTGCCACTGGCCTGCACTGGGCACAAGCCACGGGTGCTGCCACCCATCCTACAACTCACAGGCCAGCTTCCCACCACAGACTGAGCCACCCCAGGTACCCCCAGCGAGAGGCTGGCTGGGAAGCCCTGCCCTAGACGGAGCAGGCACCAGGGCCCTGGGTCCTGGGGAGGGGCTCTTGTGATGCCAGATGCTGGGTGGGCAGCCTCGCCTGGCAGAGAGGAGCACGGGCTTTGGAGCCAGGCAGTGCAGGGCACTTATGTCTGAGTGCCCTTGGGAAAGTCACTTGACCTCTCAGAGCCGCAGTACCCTAATCTAGAATATGAGGTGATAATAGGACGTGTCGTATAGACACAACTCAGAGATTGAAGGGAAAAGGGGCAGCCCCAGGGAAGTGCTCAGCTGGTGTCAGCCCTGGTAGGGGCGAGCACAGGGCAGTGTGATCTTAGCCCTACCAGCTGGTCTGCAAGCTGAGAGTGTTCATAGAAGGGGGTTCTCCGGACTTCACCAGCTGGGGATCTTGGATCGCCCTTTGACACCTGGAAGGCCCAGCTTGTATCAGATGGCTATGGCTGCAATAATGCTGCATAACAAAACCACCCCAGTTCAGCGAGTGATAGTAAGCACTGACCCCGCACAGGCCTGGGTTGGCGGGTCTGCTGGGCTGGGCTCCAGGCTTCGGTTTGGGTTTGGGTCAGCTCCACAGGCTCATTGTGGTGTCAAGGGGCAGCAGCTCCCCAGTACGTGTGCTTCTCCAGGTGGGCACAGGAGCACAAGTGGCCAAGCCAAACTGGGCAGGCACCCCAGGGGCCTCTGCTCACGTTCCACCACCAACATCCCTTTGGCCAAAGCTAGTGGTGCACCAAGCCCTCCATCAGCACATGGGACTTATATACCACCCACTCCGGGCACTGCAAGGCCACGTGGCACAGGGACAGAAGGAGGGATTGGGAACAGCGATCCAGCGTACCACATGGCCCCGTTGCAGTACCTTCAGCCCAGGTGTCTCCCCTGAGCTGGACGCATCTCAGCTACTGTGACTATCCAGCTCAACCAGCCCCAAGCTGAGCTGCCCTCTTTTGCTTCAGGTGGATGCTCTCTTCACCTGCAGTTGGGTCAGAAAGGCCCCAGGCTCTAGGATTCCCCTCCTGCCCCTGCCCCCAGCCTGTCTCCATGTCTGATCCTTTCTCTCATAGTGGGCTTCAGCTGTGGCAGGTGTCCCACCTCCACTCTTGCCCATCCCTGGCAGCAAGCAATCTGGGTGCTTTTCCATGCCGCATCCCTCCTTAAAAGCCCTCAGTGGCTCCCTATTGCTCCTACAGGGAAGGCGCTGCCGTAGTCATGGCCGAGAAGGCCCACGGGGTCTGCCCCCCCCAGCGCTTCTCTCACCATGCCCCATCTCCGTCGGCACCCTCCCATGCCCTGGCCTTGCTGGGGACCTCTGCACATGAGCACAGAGCCCCGCTGCCTCTGCACAGCCTCCCCAACTTCTCCGGAACCAGACATTGCAGGGACACGTGCTGGAGGGGAGCCTCTCAGTGGACTCCGTGGCCCCCAGCCCTGTGGCCGCACAACCCGCACCAAGCACGGCGGAGGTGGGACAGCGGGCGTGCCCTCTAGAGGTGCTGTGGTCTGGCGGTTTCTAAGTGCTCCTCAGCTCCGCCTTGCTGGGGACCCCTGGTGTCCCCAAACCACTTTTCTCTGTGCCGCGAAATGAGCTGTGTGTTTGAGCCCTTTGGACCCCTTGCCCACTTACTCAGAACTGCCGTCTTACCGCCTTCTCTGCCACAAGAAGGAGCATCACAGCTGCTACAGGTGCCACTCGTCACAGTAGCTGCAAGGTGAAACAACCTGTGCCCTCAGCAGATGAATGAAGACCATCCACACAGTGGACTGTCCCT